>LGSM01000109.1:0-73757 GCA_001314345.1 Phytophthora multivora | reverse complement strand
GGTGGGGGGGGGGGCGCTGTCCCGGGCCTTGGTAGCGTTCTGCAATTTTGAAGTCGCAACGTAAGAGAGGTTGAGTTGCCGGAGATCCCAACAATATCACGCTTATGTTGGATAAACCAACATAGCCGTACCTCGATCGCTGTGTACGCCTCTGGGGAATTAATAGCCAGAATCTGGTCCATCATGGTCTCGAAGAAGGCAAAGTGCTTAGGTGGACTCTTGTTGTTCACCTTGCGGCGTTGGCGATAGCCATATCCAGGAGACCAAAGAATAACGTCTTGTAGTACTTCCTAGTCTTGTAACTGTCCGGAGTTGGTCGCGAACGTCCACACCATCCACCCAGCGGTGATAATCACGAACCAACTCCGGTGCCGGTACATCCTTCATTTCACCGCGAACCCTGCGCTCTTACGCACACAAACACAATTTCAGTCGGTAAACAAAACTATAACATGCAAGTGTAAATACTTACGAACAGTCACCGTCCTTCGGCTGCCTCCGCTTGTGAGTAGATACACCGGCTTGCGGTCCATCCACATTGCTGTCATAATGTGGGGAAATCGCTTGTTCTGCGCCAGCTTGATAGTTCCTTGCGGCGGAAACACCTCCTTCTGCTGATTCGTCGTCTTTATCTCCTTCCTCGTGACGATCCCCTTTGCGTAGCCGGTCCTATCGGTCTGGATGGTGCCGGTTATATATATCCGTCGATGAAGCAGCTCTAATGCCAGTTTGACGGAAGTATAAAACAGGTCAGTCACCACTAGACGTCACGGGGACGTGAGTGACGGCGGGCAAAGTGCATTAATATTCCGGATCACGGCGGCTTCTTCGGTATTGTTATCTTTCAGCACCGGTGCCCGTAAGTGCGTCTTTGCTCCACAATGGACTTCAATCCTGCGCAAAGTACGTTAGGCTAGTTTAAGTTGAATATTGCACCTCATCAAGTATACTTATGTTGGACGTGAGCCAACATAAGTACTTGTACCAAAAAAAAAGGCAACAAGTCATAGCCTGTGGCCAACCACACTCCTCGCGCAATAAGCAGTCTTGGCGCACGCAGCCACGAAAACCTTGGTCCCCACTTGTGAGGCTTGTCCTTGTTGAACTGTCGTGTCGGGTTATACCGAGAGCGTGAAGGCAGAGTCGCTTCGTCAAAACTGATCACTGGAGAAGCACGATATCCACGAGCAAATGTCCGCTGCAGCACATCAACCACGGCACGAATCTTACAGGCGCGACCGATTTCAGCTTGCGGGTACTTGTTGTTAGAGAAGTATAAAGATCCCATGATATGGAAAAAACGATATTTCCCCATGACTAAGTTGAAGCGGTTTGCTGGAAGCACCCCAATTGGCTTGGTAGACCAATGTGCAGCGATATCTTTGTGAGTGGGCATTAGCATGAGCGCAATAAGCAAGCCCACCATTCTCAGCGCCTCCCATGGCTCAATGCCCGATACACTTGCGAGCCGCGCTTGGATATCACTCAGCGGTTCAACTTCGTCTTCCTCACCTCCATTTGTGCGTTGCTGGGCTCGAATATCTCAAGCTCGGGTCGGGACTGTCTGCGCGTGATAACGATCTCTCAACAGCAATCTGTGTCCACAACTTGGGAGGCACGAAGTAGAACAGAAGCGCCAAGGGTCGTCTGTTACCGCCATCACACTGTTGTTCGATCAGTACGGCCCATCGTAGAGTCCAGCATAGGTCGGGTCGTCACCAAACTGGTTAGCGTCTACAAGATCCAGCACGTAGAGAATTAGATATGATGGATATTATGTTGGATGTAACTCCACAAGTCAACCCCTTATGTTGGGTGATGACATCATAACTTGCCATACTCCCACCCGAGCTTCATCATTGTTGCCATCGTCTTCCTGCTCTGTGCCGCTCTCGAACAGACAGACTCCGGTAGATCTACAGCTTCTTCATCTGAGTTGTCTGTGAGAGCTCCAATATTCCAATCCCCGGCCCATTCGTCGTTGCTGTCCCCTTCCGATTCGGGCTCTTCAACCAGCGAGGTATCTTCGCCCGAGTTCAAGCCAGTACACTACCGCGCCCCAGCGTTCATGATGTTGGCGTCGCCGTTGACGACGCAGCGAATTGCCTTGGGGGAACAGGGTTATTTGTCTCAGAGCCACTCTCCTCCTCAGTCATATTTGGCAGGAGAGCTCTGCGTCGTTTCCAAAGGTTGACAGCAGGTGGCACCTCCGCTACAGGAATAGGTTGTGCCGCTGGTACTTCTACTAAAGGGGAGGCTCCAGTGCTGCCTCGACAGACGTGATCATATCTGCCACGACCTCCTCAACGGCAGCTGCATCGATGTCAGTAACAGTGCGGTCTCCTATCGTTTCCTTGGCCTCTGCAACCGGCTCAGTTGACGGCTTCCCATTGGCCTCCGCAGTCACCACTGGATCGTCCCCACGCTTTGACTCTGCGCACTCCATCGGTGCTGTAGTGCGCTTCGCTCTATTTTTTCGAGCTACCTTCTTGGTTTTCTGCGTCCCTCGTTCGGCACCGTCCTTCTGCTCAGCCCGCCGAAATCAGCGGACGTGACGCGCACTGAGGACAGACTCGCGGATTCGCTGGCGCTCTTGGTCGGTAAGCTGGTGGCGTGGGGTCTTTCCAACCGACCCGACCATCTTGCTCTCTGGGTTGCTATTTGAAGAATGAGGGGATTCGATGGCTGTCGGCACCCACTGTACGTGTGTGAGGAGTCCCACTCTCTACTACCAGCAACCGAAACCCGTTGCCCGATAAATCTAGTCCTGTGCATTCGTCCTGTTTACGGCCAAGATAATACTTTGGTTTCAGTATGGCATAGAGACTATGTCTCTGCCCTACAAACCTCAAGTATAATTCTGTGATATGTTGTACGGTACTACATAGTATAGATACTGCAACAGAATTGAATTAGGGTAAATACCTCTTATGTAGTATCGTACAACATATGGGAAGTAAGGCGCCCTTCCGCAGAGTGTCAAGTCGTTGCAATCACTCATTTTATCTCGAAGAATTAGCCAAAAGGATGAGAAAGATTTTAGAATAAAAAAATTGAAAATAAAAGGTAGGGTGGGGGCGGCGCACGCGCTCACCCCCGCTGACAAAAATTCTACTGTGGAATTACTCATAAGAGCATTCCTGAACCCTTACAGCACCGGAGTGCAAGGGGCCTGCTCCGGCTCATGTCAACGCCCTCATTGAGCAGCGTCAAGCACCAGTCAGGTAAGTATGATTTGGAACTGAGGCTCGGTCGCTACACGTAAAAGGCATTTACAACCTTACGAACAGCTGTCTATTTAAGATGCATATGATTTGTCTTATTTTCCATTTCCGCTTCGAATCTGGTGCAGTGCCCGCAAGCGCTCACACTCAAGTGTGATCTCTGTCTACAACGATGCTACAAATACTAATTATTCAAGTGCATTAAACTCTGTGCGTTTGGCCCCATTTGAGGCAGTCTCCTTCATTCAGCTCTGGATTGGGCTGCTATTTCCACGCTGTCGGTCATCCGCGGCTAAAAACAGCGCTTGCTGTTAGATGTTTCCTGCTATTTAGGCAGCGTCCTTACCTCATGCTGGTGTATTGAACTGGTAGCTTCTAGCACGCATTGCATCTGCTGTACGGGGTCTTCGGCGGTCATGGCAGTTGCAGCCGACTATTCCAACTGGGTGCGCGAACTGGATGAATACCAGACTGGCGAGGGGCAATACGACGAGCGTCTGGAAGCCACGAACGAGAATGAAAAAGGATCTCGCCCCGCATTAAGTTCTCGCTCGGGGGTGGCGAACACTAGCCGAAAGACGAAGCCGAGAGAAGCCAGCACCACCACAACAGCTTCAATCTCGCAGACTGAGGAGCTGCAGCAAGAGATGAAGTTGCTGAACTGGCATAAACTCGCGAATGAGGCGGCGCTCAAGGCTGCTATCATCAAGACGAACAAGATCAAGCAGGAGGACTCCCAGTTCGCCAGTGCATTCACGCAGGGGGAACGAGAAGAACGAGCACAACGGGCGCAACAGATTATTGAGGAGGAACAGCTCAAGCCTTTGCAGGTGAACACGGAGTTTTTCCGTACCCTTGAAGCCAAGGGCCAACGCGACGAAGCCAAGCTCGACGACGACGTCCAACGCCACATCCAGCACCTTCGAAAGCTCAAAGACTCGATGACTCAACGGGAGGATATGCAGCGGAGACGACAACAGTATCGCGAGAAGATGCATGACCTTCAAGCAAGTGGAAGCGGTACGAATCGGTCCAAGACGCTGGCAAAAGGCTCGAATCAAGACGACGAAGCGAACTCCCCTAACAAACGGGATCGCAACAACACTAATAGTGTCTACCACCGTGCAGCGATGGCTGCTGGGGGGAAAGCTGCCCTGGATAATGCAAATGTGGTGACCAGTCTGGATAAACTCATGGAGCTTGAACAGCGCATTAGACATCTGGAGGATGCCGGTCTAGCTGTGGACGACCTCGACGATGCACGAGATGGTAACACTTCGGGTAGAACAGCACGATCCAAGCAGACCAATGCGGGGAGTGGACTCCGGTTTGCAAAGCGAAAAGCGACAGGTGGGCTGCACGAGCCCTCGAGGACAGTGTATGCCGTCACGGGCGCCTCCAAAATGCGCTCTAGGGATAAAGCAACTGTTTCTTCATCACGACGAGCACAGGGATCAACGGCAGCAGCAAATGCGAAGAAGCGGACGCTCAACAGCAGTAACAACACAGGAGCACGAAACCGAACGAAATCCAAAGCAGACACTTTCCTTACAAGTCTGCCGGAGAATAAACAACGACAACTGCGGCGCATGACGGATCGCGAACGACGGAATTTCCTAAAGAACGAGAAGGCAAAGGAAGTGAGGGATCAAGCTCGTAAGCAGGATGTTGTCATTGAAGGCTGGCTGGAGAAAAAGCGGGCCGCAGCAAACCAACGGAAGGCCGCCACATCCCAAGTGCGTGCTGGTGCAGCAGCAAAGGCAACAACCGCTGGATCTGCAAGGAACCAAAAGCAGCGATTACCGCCTCCTCCCCGTGTAAGAGCTCCAGCGGTTGGTGCAGCGTCTGGTAAGCGAATCGGGAATTCTCACCTCCAAACTCTCGATGACATCAAGAAGGGCTTCACAAAGCGAAAAGAGGCCTTTCAACGTCTACCCTCAACCACCAGCAGATCTAGTGGCCGGTTCAACGCAACCACTACAACTGCCACAAGACATCAGCGCTCGTTTACTCGCAGTGCCGTCGTCGGAGCAAACACTCGACAGAATTCCGGGACTCAACGATATGGCAGAACGACGTTGCCACCTGCCCGCGCTGCAGTGCCAGCTCGGCAGGTACATGCACCAGGTGGCAAACCTGTTCCTGGCCCAATTGCAGCACAGGTGACCAATAAGCTGCCACAAATCCAACGAAGCACAGCCCTGCCTAGCACTCTCCCCCTGGCTTCTCGACGTCCTGGACCTCTTTTGGTCGGTGGAAATAACTCCACGTTGCCCCGACTGTCAACGCAATCCCGTCCTGCACCGATGCCGTCGCCCCCAGCCACTCGGAACGCCAATATGCCGACGTTCAGCCGCCTGCACAAGCGATGAGCTCACAAAATGTAGCAACAGCAGATCAAATCAGAATCAGATGTTGAAGTGTCCGCTTAAGTTCGTCAGAATCAGATGTTGAAGTGTCCACTTTAAGTTCGTATGACACGTCGGGATCAGCACCGCTGTCCATTACTCATTGGCGCAAAGTTTCACATACAAATTTCAAGTAGTCCCGCGGGACGGTCGACGCCTGGAACCACACACTACTCCAAGCCGTTTCCCTCCCCCATGTCGTCTCTGTTCGCCAACGCCGTGGGCGACGTGGCCTTCGAGGTGGTGGCCGCGGCTTCTCTAGCTGCCGTGGCGTCCGTCGCAGCTCTCGGCGCGCACTGTACCAAGCGTCAGCACGGACCCGATGATTCCCCCGTGCCGGCGCGCAAGAAGCGCCGCCAGAAGAAGAAAAACGCCGCCGCGCAGAAACACCCGGTGGTCGTAGCCAACGGCGTGTCTGTGAATACGGAGCCGGTGGTGGCGGAGCTGAAGCGCCGCGCTGCGTCCGAGAAATGGCGCCACAAGATCGTCTACACCTTCCTGGACGATCTGGGCCGCGAGACCGTCAACTTAAGCTTCGAGGACGTGGATAAAGCGGCTCGTAAAGTTGCCGCGGCATTGCAGCGCGACGCTCACGTGGTCAAAGGCGACCGCGTGATGTTGTGCTTCCCACCGGGCTTGGACTTCGCGTTAGCCTTCTGGGGCTGCCTGTACGCAGGCGTTGTGGGCATCCCCGTGTATCCGCCGTACCCGGGGACGCTGGCCAAGGATCTGCCCAAGTTCAACCGACTGGTGGAAGACTCTGGAGCTGCCGTTGTACTGACCAACACGACGTACCATCTTGCCAGTAAAATGGCTACAGTCAAGGGCTACTTCTCCACGGACAGGACATCATGGCCTGCCAACTTGAAGTGGATCACCACAGACAGTCTGCCCGACTCGCTAGTCGCGCAGTACGACGAGGAGGACGCACTGTCGTTGACGCACAACGACGTGGCGTTCTTCCAGTACAGCTCGGGATCCACGTCGGCTCCAAAGGCTGTCATGATCTCGCACGGCAACTTGAAGGCGCAGCTCAAGACGTGGGAGAGCATCGAGCCCTCGGACACGATGGTGAGCTGGCTGCCGAGCTACCACGACATGGGGCTGGTCGGATTCATCATTACCCCGTGCGTAACGGCTGCGAGGTGTGTGAGCATGTCGCCGATCAGCTTCATCAAGGACCCGGCGCTGTGGATGCGCACGGCCAGCAAGTACAAGGCCACGCACGTGTGCGCACCTAACTTTGGTTATGCTTTGGCAGCGAGGAAGACCAGCGACAAACAGGCGGCGGCGATGGACCTAAGTACGCTCAAGCAAACCATTTGCGCCGCGGAGCCTATTCGTCGCGAGTCGCTGGATGCGTTCACATCCAAGTTCCGTGCCTCTGGTTTCGACCCTAACACGTTCAACTGCGGCTACGGATTGGCGGAAGTGACGCTGGTGTGCACTGGCCAGGAACCGCCTCAGAAGCCAACGCTGTTGGACGTTAACAAGCGCATGCTCGAGACCCAGCGCAAGGTTGCTGTCGTAAGCTCCAAGAAGGGGAAGCAACCGGCAGCCAACGGTGTGATGCAACTCGTGGGCTGTGGTAAGGCCATGCCGACGTTTAGCGTGGCTATCGTTGATCCGGACACGAAGAAGCCGCTGGACGAGCTGCAGGTCGGTGAAGTCTGGGTACAGGGACCCTCAGTGGCCATCGGCTACTGGAACCGCCCCGAGTACACGGAAGAAATGTTCCGCGCGCAGGTTGCCGGCGATAAGAGCTCGAAGAACGCGTACCTGCGCACTGGTGACATGGGTTTCCTGCGCAAGGGTGAGCTCTTTGTGACGGGCCGCCTCAAGGACCTGATCATCATTCGTGGTCGTAACGTGTGCCCACAGGACGTTGAGGCTTCTGTTGAGCAAGCTCACGAAAACGTTCGACCAGGCTGCACCGCTGCTTTTTCGATCGAAAAGGGCGATGAGGAAGCGCTTGTGGTGGTCGCGGAGGTCAAGAACGGGTCGTCGCAGCAGACGCTGGAGGAGATTTGCCGCGAAATCATTAAAACGGTGCTTTCGGAGCACCAACTGAAGTGTGAGGCGATTGTGCTGCTCCGTCAGAAGACGATCCCAAAGACTACCAGCGGTAAGATCCAGCGCAGTGCCTCGAAGGCTCATTTCCTGGATGGCACGCTTGTCAAGCCGCTGTTCGAGTACAGGTCCAAGGCAGGCACACCGATTTCATCTACGGCAGCGCCAGCCAAGCAAGTGGAAGGTAAAAGTGCTACTGCCGGAGACAATGTCAAGACTTCTGGAGAATTGAAGACGCCTGACGAGATCCTTGCCTGGCTGCTGGAGCACGTCGCGCAGGAGATGGAAGTACCGACCGTCAATGAATCGCCCGACACTGCTGCGAACCCTGCTGAGATTGACCCGAACACTCCATGGGCCATGTTTGGCATGGATTCAGTGGCGATTGTTGGACTGTCGTCCGATTTGGGCGAGTTCCTTGGTTGCATCGTTTCTCCTTCCGCGTTCTTCCAATACGACACTCCATTCAAGCTCGCGAACGCCCCTGGATTGGCGTCAGGAGAGCTGGCCGGCGGCGAGGAAGGTGATGAACAAGGCGGTTTGGCCATGCAGTCCGCCTCTACAGTTGAAGAGATTGATTCAAGCTGCTTTGAGATCGAGAACTTCCCTGAGGTTCAAGGTCTATTCGGCCAAATGAAGGAGTTCGAGAGTGCGGGACTACGTGTGCCTTTCCTTGAGACGCTCACGCCAGAGAAGCGCCGAATGACGAATTTCAACACGTACAACTACCTTGGAAACGCCTCCAACCCCGACGTCGCTGCTGCATCAAAGGCGGCAATTGAGGAGTACGGCACAACCATGAGCTCTTCGCCGATTGTGGGCCAGACGCAAGTGAATGTGGACTTGGAGAAGGCGCTGTGCACTTTCTTCAATGCGGAGGCGAGCATCCTCTTCGTTGGCGGCTGGGTTTCCAACGTTACGACCATTGACGCATTGGTGTCCAAGGGCGACTTGATTTTGTGCGATGCGCTTAACCACGACTCTTGTGTTAGTGGCCAGCGACTCAGTGGAGCCACTATCTTGCCGTTCCCGCACAACGACACCAAGGCGCTGGAGCGGATGCTGTCGAAGCTGCGTACCAAATACCGTCGAGTATTGATTGTTATTGAGGGCGTGTATAGCATGGATGGCGATATCCCGGACGTGCACGAGATGATCCGCATCAAGAAGAAGTACAAGGCTCTTCTTTTCATTGACGAGGCTCACTCTTTCGGTACGATGGGCGCTACGGGTCGTGGCATTTGCGAACACGCCAATGCCGACCCGAAGGACGTCGATGTGCGTATGGGAACGATGAGCAAGGCTCTAGGATCGGTTGGCGGCTTCATCCTCGGCTCGCAGTCGTTGATCAAGTACCTCAAGCACTGCGCTGGTGGTTTTGTATTCTCCGTTGGACTCGCTCCTGCTTGTGGTTCGGCTGCCTTGAAGTCCATTCAGCTGATGACGGAAGGACCGTCACGAACGATTACTCTACAGGAACGCAGCAAGTACTTCTACGACCTGTGCCAGGAGCACAAGATCCCAATGGGCGAGAACACGTTCCGTGGTGCTCCAGTGGTTGTGGTGATGATCGGCAGTACCATCGCGACGGCCAAGGCGTCCGAGTTTTTGGCCCTGCACAAGATCAACGTCAAGCCCATCGTGTACCCTGCGGTGGAGGAGGGCAAGTGTCGTCTACGCTTCTTCCTCTCAGCGCTACACACGCCCAAGCAGTTGGAAGACACCGTGCTAAGTCTCAAGACCTACCTACGTGACGGGTTTACCAAGGCTACGAGCTCCCCAGAGACTACCGCTTCAATTACCAACGGGCCGGCGAACGGCGTTGCTAAGTCGACCAAGGACGACGGATTCAAAACGGTCAAGAAGCGCAAGTCCAAAAAGAAAAAGAGCTCCAAGGCCAAGTCGACTACCCCCTAGATCAGGGTGAAGAAGAACAACAAATGTTTGGCTTATGATGTCGAGTACTAAGTGTGTTTTTTGCGCTTGTGTTGCTACGAACAGCCGAATTTCATGGCAATGCTGCTGGTTGCATGTACCGGTAGATATCTTTCTGCTGGCAGCGTGCTCGAGATGTGACTGGAGTGCTGTTTCACGGCCGTTATCAACTGACGAGATGCTTGTTCTCCCCATTAGCAGATTCGATTTCATGCCATTTATGCCTGCACGCACAGCAACACGATCGAACTGGTTCCTGATGCAGAACGTTTGATCCGGCTCTGCTTTAGTAGATGCACGCGTTTGACGTGTGGTGCCCGGTAGAATCTTTTTGGAGGATAGGCGTGCATTGAGGCAACAACTTTGCGAGATTCTCACTCTTTGCAGCAAGTTACATGTAACTTCAAGGCGTGCGTCAGGTCGAGGGTGTCCTCACATTCCCCGGCGCTTCAGCTTGGGTGCAGTCGACGGCACGCGCTTGCCGACGCCGTCGGCAACGGTATCACGTATCAATGTGCTGAAACTGGACTCGAGGTGTCGACAATGCAGTGGTGCCGATCCGCCGCGTGCCGTCGAAGCACTGGAGCCTTCAATTCATGTTTGTTCCGGCTTCAGCGTCTGATGGTTACACTCATGTGAGCACACCAAGCAGAACGGCAGCGAACTCGCTGGACAGAAGGTGGTTGGTGGCAGCAACGCCATGACCCACGGCGTCAAAAGAGTCTTTTGCTGTTGTGGACACATCGCGCCGTGACTGAGCTCCGGATGTCTGCAGAGATTCGTTCGTTCCTGACACGAGCGCGATCACTGCATCAGCGAGATGCGGACGAGATCCATCGCGAGATGTCGTCGAGGACACTTCAGTTCACATGCGACAGTCGCAAAGACCAAGCTCGGTTGGGCGTGCCACAGCCAGTGAACGTTGCAGATCGTCACGGCTGGCAAGCCAAGAAAAGCAGAACACGCGCTCCCTCTCGTGATCGATTTGATTTCGCAATGCAAGCGCCGAACGCCGGCATGGCAAGTTGCTGCGGCGGATGCACCCGCTCTTGTATTCGCTGCGTGCCCCGAACCAATGCACGCGCTGGACATTGCACTGGCATTTTGGTGGTTGCAAAACTTCAGTTTTTGCCGGTTTTGCTAGCCGTAAGCCATGTGTAAGCCCTACTCGGACTGAAAAGTGCGCTAGATATGCATAAAAGACGGGTGCTACATGCAGTGACCCCACGAGAGCATCTTCGGCAGCGCAGCGTACAGCGTGGTGCTCATTGGCGCGTGCACGCCGCGTTGCAGCTCGGGGCGCGGCAATTGGCGGGTCAGCGCCGTCGTCATGGTTGAACGCCCGGTCCGGTGTTGCAGGGGAAACCGTTCATAGCAGAGACCATGTCCCGTCTAAGTGCGGTCTCCGATGCGCGTCTCTTGGTTCTACGACTTGTGATTGGTCAAAATCGGAATCTACCGCCTCAACTGTCCACGTAGACGAATTCGCGGGGCCTAAGTGGCTACGGCGGACCTCGGATGCGCCAATGAACTCCGGCCGGCGCTCAAAGTGGCATTTCGCCTTTTTCCGAGGGCTGGACTCACTCGAATGCGTTCTTATTTGCACGGCGGTCAGGCGGCGCTTCCTTCCTCGAGCCTCAGCGCTACATATCGCCACTTTTGCATTTGGTTCGACGCCCGCACGCGCGCGAATCTCATTGGGCCTCGCCACGCCAGCGCCCGGAAACTCAAACCAGCCCCGTGCTGACCTCTAAGTTCCGGCCTCTCTGCTCTTGCTCACCTCAGCGCGTTCACTCCGTTGTGACTGCCACCGGCCTCCGTTGAAACGCCCACCACAACTCAATTCACTCTGTTTAACCGAAGCCTGCGATGACCACCAAGACCCAGTTGGACTTCATCCTGAACCCGGTCGCGGTTGCACCGCTGCTGCCGTCACTACTGCCCAAGACGTCTGCGTGCCTCTCGCCTGGCTGGAGCTCGGGCTCGCCTAGTTCCGTCTCGGGCTGGAACAGCGAGATGTCCCGCAAGCGCAGCTTCGAGCAGCTCCCCGCGCTGGATACCTACAAGCGACTCCGCACCGCTACGGTGTTACCGTCGATCTTCGTGCCTCCTGCCGTGGACACTTGTGCGTTGGCGACGAGTTCCGAGGGCGAGAGCTCGGACCTTGACAGCCCCAAGGAAGACCCCACGACCCCGTCATCGCACAAGAAGAAGACGCGTCTTTGCAAGGAGAAGGGATGCACAAGCTTGGCAGTGTCGCGCCGCAGCTGCGTGCGTCACGGCGGCGGCTCACGATGCACCTTCGAAGGCTGCACCAACGGCGCCAAACTGCGCAACCGCTGCTTCCAGCACGGCGGTTCTACTATCTGCCTCGCTGCGGGTTGCAACAGCAAGGCCAAGCGCTACGGCTACTGTTGGTCGCACGGCGGTGGCCGCATCTGCAGCCACGAGGGCTGCGTCAAGGTGGCGGCACAAGGCGGCTCGTGCTGGGCGCACGGCGGAGGCAATCGCTGCAAACTCGAGGGCTGCAGCAAGCGCTCGTACCAGAAGTACGGCTACTACTGCAAGGCGCACGCCGCCTACAACGTGTAAGCGTCCGCCACTGCAGTGCCTATTTATTTGGATTCGAGTTGAGAGAACGAGGAACCTAGCCTAGCAGTATCGATGCGAACCTAGCTTCCCGTAATGTTTAAGCCTACTAGTAATAAGCAAGTTCATTGACATGGAAATCTTGTGGCATTTGAATCCTTCTCGGAAGATCTTCTCGAGTCAAAACGTAAGAGAGAATCTCGAGACACCATTGTTGACGGAGACCTGGATCGGCCTACCAGAGGCCGCGATGGTCGTGATTCACTTGTGATTCACTTGTGATTCACGTGGACAGTCAAGTCGCGACTACGTGTCATACCGTAGTTCACGACGAACTTCACCAGCTGATTCCGTTCGAAGACAGCCACGCATCAATCAGACCGCCGTGTTAAGCCGCATCAACTTCGTTCACGAGGACTGAGGCCAGCCGTTCCACGGACCTCATCTACCTTTTGTTCTCGCTAGCAGCTCTGCAATGCATGCAGGCGGAAGATGGCGGCGCTCCGCCGCGGAGTCCGCGAGCTTGCCACGTCCGCGCGCGCCACGACCGACTAAGCCCCTCGCCATGACGCGGTGCGCTCGGTAGCGCGCGATTGGCGGCGGAGGCCACTGACGCCGGGAGGGCCATCACCTCACACGCAGAACCAGGCGCAACCACACATCAACCACCACATTGCTCGCAGCAATTTGCTGCTGTCTGAATAAGGTTGTCTTTACCACTGATTCAGTCCAGTGACTGAAACCTGCACCTGAATCATGGCAATTCGCCTTTAACTTGTCAAGCCAAGCATCGATTTGCGAGCGTCAAGCATTGCTGTAACAAGCTGTTTGTCGTCCGCGCATTATCGCTGGAAGTGCAACGCAGAGGCCCAACGCACCGGACTGCACTCAACGATTCTGCCCAGTGGTGATGAGAATCTTCAGAAATACCTCTGCAGATCGGGTCTTGCGTTGCCGTGTAACTTACACTGTAACGCGCTGGTCGAGTTAAGGCTCAGCCTTGGCCTCCTAGCCAAATACGCACCCTCCTTGGCCTGAACTGTTCGACGGACATCCTGTTGCCATGCTGAGCCACGGACACTTCCATTACGAGAGCGGAAGCTGCATACTTAAGTACTGTACTGAAATGCCGTTGGCATTCTGGTGCATCGTGTTAAATGCAGCAGCTGCCGTCCCGTCGCGGCGCGTCACGACCCGCGTTCGGGCTCTGTGCGTGCCGGCGCTGGAGGCGAGCACAGAGCGAGGCCAAGTTTCACGAAGATCAAAGAACTGTTTGAAGAAGAGGGTCCCCACGCATTGCTCTGGGGACCCTCCTGGTTCGAATGGGCAAATACTACCGACTTCTCGGTCGACGCGCACAGACGTCGACACCAAACGCGTTGTATATATTCCTACACGCACTTGGTGGGGGGTGACACGGTTCGTTGCCGTTATGTCGAATCTCCAGTAGATAAAACGCCATGCTAGAGCCTTGCGCCTACGAATCTCCGTTCTACTGCTAGAATTGCATCAAGCTTTATATGCACGAATGCAGGTTGCAAGCCCCGATTTCAAGCCAATCTACACTCCGCTTCAACGTAAGCTTCAACGCAGCCATTTCAGCAGTGGCAAATGCCATCTGCCTTAACGTTGAAGTGAAAACTCCACCACCAGCACAGGCGCAACCAGCACAACGGCCGTTTTGCGTGGGTTGCCTGGCACGACGTCACGCGCCCCATCCCCACCGCCTCCGGTGCGTGAGGGAGCGTCACGCCGGACTCCGGCGCTTGGATTGGCCGCAATAGCGGAGCTCTCCATCAGGCCGCCGGCTGGGACGCGTCCATCCTGTAGCGAAGTGTCTTCGCAAGGCCATGCAGACCGCCATTCTCCGATTGAAGCAAACGAGTTCGATTCACTTTCCAACTTGCTCTGATACAGCAAAGACACTGAAACAAACAATGGACGAAAGCAAGACAGCGCTCGCGTTCATCTTGAACCCGGAGTCGTTGCACACGCCCTCACACGGCAGCAGCAGCGCCTCCGTGTCCCCCACCATGTCCCCACTTAGCAAGACGGACATGGGCATGGCTGACACGGACGACAACGACTCGGACGTGAGCGAGGACGGCGCGCGCATCTCTGGCCTCCACATCGGCGGCCGCAGCCTTCTATCGGGCAACGCCATCATGGAGAAGCGCGTGGAGCAGCTACTGGCCACCGGCAACCACCACGGCAAGATGCGCGTGAGGAAGTCCTCAATCTGCGCGCAGGAGGAATGCCCGCGCGCCGCGGTCTCTCGGGGCCGTTGCGTGCGCCATGGCGGCGGCTCGCGCTGCACGTATCCGAACTGCACCCACGGCGCGCGCCTGTACAACCGCTGCTTCCACCACGGCGGTTGCAAGCTCTGCAAGATCACTGGCTGCACCAGCAAGGCCAAGCGCTACGGCTACTGCTGGTCGCACGGCGGTGGGCACATTTGCGACGCGCCCGGCTGCTCTAAGGTGGCGGCACCAGGCGGCTTCTGTTGGGCCCACGGCGGCGGCAACCGCTGCAAGATGAATGGCTGCAACCGCCGATCCTACCAGAAGCACAATTACTTCTGCAAACAGCACAACGCGGCGCAGAGCGGCAAGATTCCATGAAGAGCTACACTCCAGAACATTTTTTTTTTATGATACCGTAGCGGCAGTTTTGCCGCTTACATGTTGGCTTCGTGAGTTGTTAAGAGAATAATTTATTGATTACGACATTTCGTTAAAGCTTTGTTTGGGCACTGCCATCCCGGAAGTTCTAGGCAACAAAGTTGTTGAAACAAACCATGTTGCAGTGCATCCGATTTCTGAAGCTTCTGTTTTTACCCGTTTTTTCATAGATAGTGCAACGAGAACGCCGGAAAACGCCTTAACCGGCAAGTTGGCGGGCTCCAAGCACCGCTACATGTAATAAGCGCACACTCCTGCAGATATGTATGTAGTATAAGAACATGTACATGTAGACAACAAAAGCAGCTCTCACGTTACCAACAGTGCACATTTTGTTGGCGGTTCAACTTGAATGAGCCCTTTCGCACACCAAGCTGATACTGTACCCTAATTTGTCAATTCAAGTTCATCCAGTCATTCATTCACCCACCGCAAAAATAGGGCAAAACTCTCCAATCGCCAATTTGCCATGACGTCGTCTACAGTCGACGAACCGGAATCCGCCCAGCGTTTGTCAATGGACACGCCGGCTTCAACGCACGCGCTGCAGATCGACCGCTATTCACTCGACGGCGATGACACCGTCGGGTGGCAATCCAAACCGCTGGACGAAAGGCGTCTGTTGGCGGAATCGCCCCAGACGGACGAAGATGCGGTGCCATCCTACCGCGAGGAAGCGTGGGCCATCTGGAGCATGGGCTGGCAAGTGAGCGTCACGACCTTCTGTCGCATCTCGCTTAGTACCATTTCCACCGCCTTCCTGGGGAGATTGGGCTCCAGGGAGCTTGCAGCCAGTGCGTTGGCCAATGTGTGGACGGGCGGCGTCCAGATCCTCATCTTTGGCTTCGCAGTGTCGGTCTGCACGCTCTGCGGTCAGGCGTATGGCGCTAAGAACTACCGCCTCGTGGGCGTGTGGCTGCAACTAGCACTACTCTTCCTTATGGTGCTGGCTGTGCCGGTCATGGTCTCGTTCTTCTATGTGGACAAGATCTTAAGCGTCGTGACGGATGATCGGGATATTCTGGCACTGGCCGACACTTACGCGAGGCTTCTCGCGCCCAGTGTGCTCCCCCAAGCCATTTACTGTGCGTTGAGGCAGTACTTGCAGGCCCAGGAGATCGTCCGACCTGCTACTATCATCAGTATTGCCAGCGTGGCGGTGTCACTGAGCTCCAACTACGTCTTTATCTACGGCTGTGGACCCATTCCTGGACTCGGATTTATCGGTGCTCCCATTGCACAAACTGTGTCGTCCATCTTCCAGCCGACAGCTTTAGTGGCGTACGCGTTCTGGTACAAAGGCTATCACAAGAAGACGTGGTTCGGCTTTGATCTTCGCGCGTGCTTACAATGGGAACGTATGCGCACTTTCGCGTTCCTTTCTGCTGGAATGACGGTCAATCTCGCGTTAGATGAGTGGGTGTATAACGTCATTTCAGCGTTGGCAGGATCGCTCGGTGCGTGGAATCTGGCGGCGAACAGCATCCTCTTCAACCTGTGGGGACTCATTTTCGGCGTTTACTGGGGGTTCGGCTTGCCCACTCAAGTGCGAGTGGCGAATTTCCTCGGCGCGAACCGGCCTGCGGCTGCTACACGCACACTTCAAGTCGGCTTTGTGCTCGGCGGGTTGACGGCGTTTGTGTCTGCTCTGCTTGTGTACGTCTTCCGGGATGCCCTTGCCGGCTTCTTTACTCACGACCCTACTGTGGTTTCGGCCATCACCAGTACGATGCCGATCTTCTGCACTGCTGTCTTTGTCTCCGGTCTGCACGTGATCATGTCGGCTGTGGTGGAGGCCATGTCGCTCGCAACCACGCTGGTTGTGATCACGACGATTGGATCCTGGGTCGTCATGCTGCCTGCGTCGTATCTGATGGGCCTCCAGTGGGGCGGTGGGCTCCACGGACTTTGGTTTGGAAGTCTACTGGGAGAGACTGTGAAGTTCAGTCTGATGGCGTTAGCTCTGTGGCACATTGACTGGCGCGAGATGGCTCGCCGCGCTGTGATTCAGTCGGAGGGAGACGTGTTGACGGAAGAGGAACTGGAGGGAGACATTCTCCTGCGGTCCGAGCTTGTGCTACCTTCGACGCCTACAATGGCCGGCACAACACCAGTGCTCGCCATTCTGTCAACACCTTCGCGTGTGCATCACCACCACCACCATCTACCTACAACTGAGGCAGGAGACAAGAGGAATCTATTGCGCAGCAATTCCTACGGCTCGGTGAACGCACTTCACAGCTTCGATCGTGAGCAGTAGGGAAGGCGCAGCGCAAACAAAGGAGACGGATAAGGTGATACGTACAATATCACGTCTAATGCATTCGACTACATGGAGCATTTCTAACGTTACCGGTATTATACATGTAGCTTTGTTGCAACGCAAGCGTCGAGTCAAGTGGCTACAAAACTGGCAATGGGCAATCAGTCTGAAACTGCACAACAACTTCAACTTACATGTATCATGACAAAATCCTGAACATTTTTTCATCCCCAAAGAGTTTGGCAAAGACACCTGGAGCCTACGATCTAGAGCGTCACTTGTAAGAGGCTTCCAACGTCGCCGTCGAGTGTAGCGCGTGCTGTGTTGACACAAAAGACCATATCCATTCATGAAACGGGTAAGTGCGATCGATATGTTTAGTTCTACGAATCGGGCCCGTGCCCACGCCCACGTCATGCGTTGTCCCCGCACGTTTCTTATCTAAGAAAGCAGTTTCCGTTGCTGTCGAGTATTGATAGAAAGCGAGCGAAACCACTTCCACGCCTTACCTGGGCATTTCCCCTGTTAATCGTAGATTTCTCTCGACCGTGATGGTGCCGCTCCCGAAGACGTCGCGGTGGCGTGTAGCGGATACTAAAGTTGTCTTGCAAGTGGATCCTCAGACGGACACACCTGCTTCATGGCTGAAGCTCAAGAACGCGGATGAAACGACGTCGCTACTGTTGAGTGGGAAGTTCGCCTCGATGAAGGAGGAGGAGGCGGAGGAACTGCTGCCCAGTTTCAACGAGGAATCGTGCGCGATCTGGAACATGGGCTGGCTGGTCAGTGTGACGACGTTCTGCCGGATCTCTCTTACGACCATCTCTACTGCCTTCCTGGGCCACTTGGGGTCGAAAGAACTCGCAGCCAGCGCGTTGGCGAGCGTTTGGACCAACGGCGTGCAAATGCTCATCTTCGGGTTCGCCATTTCGGTCTGCACGCTCTGCGGCCAGGCGTACGGGGCCAAAAACTACGCTCTCGTCGGTGTGTGGCTCCAGTTGGCTCTGATCTTCATCACTCTGTTGTCTATCCCAGTGATGATCTCGTTCTTCTACGTGGATATCGTCCTGAGGCTGGTCACGGATGATCTGGAAGTACTGATGCTCGCAGACAGATATGCCCGCTACCTGTCCCCTATTGTTCTACCCCAGGCGATTTACTGCGCACTTCGGCAGTATCTCCAGTCGCAGGGGATCATGGAGCCCCCGGCAGTCATCGGTGTTGCCAGTGTAGGGTTATCCCTCGTCACCAATTACGTCTTCATCTACGGCTGTGGCCCGTTCCCGGCGTTGGGCTTTATCGGCGCGCCCATCGCTCAGAGCGTGTCGTCGATCTTTCAGCCGGTGGCACTTGTCGTCTACGGTTTCTGGTACAAGGGCTACCACCGGAAAACGTGGGCTGGCTTTGATCTTGCGGAGTGCATGCAATGGGAACGTGTTCGAGCTTTCGCTTCTCTGTCGGTAGGAATGACGATTAACCAGGCACTGGACGAGTGGGTGTACAACGTGATCTCAGCGCTGGCGGGATCGCTCGGTTCCGTCAAGTTAGCATCTAACAGCGTCCTGTTCAGCCTCTGGGGCCTTACATTCGGCATTTACTGGGGGTTCGGCTTGCCCATGCAGGTGCGCTCAGCCAATTTCCTAGGGGCAAACCGCCCAGCGGCTGCCAAGCAGACGCTGTATGTGAGTACGTTGCTAGGAGGCATCACGACGTTCGTGTGCGCGCTACTGACATACATGTTCCGAGCGCCTATCATTGGGTTCTTCACGGAGGACCCAGTCGTGGCTGCGGACATTAGCAGCACCATGCCGATCTTCTGCTTGGCTGTGTTCCTGTCTGGACTGCACATCATCATGTCAGCCGTTGTGGAGGCCATGTCGTTGGCGGCGACACTAGTGGCCATCACGACTGTCGGATCTTGGCTCACAATGCTCCCAATGTCCTATCTGCTGGGCATCTCGTGGAGCTGGGGGTTGCACGGACTGTGGTGGGGAGCAGTTTGCGGCGAGACCGTCAAGTTTGGGCTCATGGTGTTCGTGCTGTGGCGCATCGACTGGCGCGAAATGGCTCGACACGCTGTGCGGCAGTCCGAACGCGCTGTGCCGCCTACACCCGATGTCAAGCCGTCCAGCCCCACGCCGGTGCGTACACTCTTCTCTGCGGCGTCACAGCGCGTGCACCACGTGCCTCTTGACGGGACACCTACAAGGTTCGGCCTTCGTAGGATGAACTCGTACGGCTCTGCCAGCAGCGCACACACCAGTCCAGTACCGATCCATGCAATTGCGATTTCCCCATGATTGTGGCCAGCAGAAAACCAAGTTGAAAGAAGACTTTGATTACCACACCAGAGGCTTCGACTCCGTTTTGGACAGCGTTTCGACCGTTGCGCTGTAGTCGAGAGCCAAGAACGCACCTCTAGCCCGTTAACTTGACGCAGGTTTGTACAACGAGAAGCACCAGCTTGCCTTGACTTCAAGCAAGGGCAGGCTGCTGTTGCCCCAGTCTAAAGTTGAAGTGGGCAAATTGGCCACTTCAACAAGTCCCCGTCTCGTGTGTACCACACAAACTTCATAATGCACCGTTTCCAGTCAATTTTGTGCCTTCACGGTGCCGCTTCATGGAAAGATCTCTTTGAACAAGTTCAACCTAATCGCACCTCACGAATACATGCTCCTTCAATAACAAATACTTATCTGATTCTATTTAATTGTTTAAATTGAGCAAAAGCAGCTCTGAAACAACATGTTTGATAAAATGTATATTTCGAAGCATACCAGCCCAGAAAACCGCAGCAATAACCTCGCGACCCTTCATTCCCCAAACTGCCGCCCACATTAGCATTCGCCGCGCAGAGGACAAACCCAGCTCAACCGCGACGTCTCCGTCCAAGCAGAGTGGTGTAATACACTCCTACAACGTCTGCACTGCTGCTCTCCAAGTTGCAGCATCCAATTCGCTCTCTAGGCCTCAGTACAGCTTTGTGAACATCCTCACTCGAAAGATCTCGGTGTAATCATGTATGTTACTCGGAGACTACTGCGCTCTACACTGCCGCCAGAGCCTGAGAAGGAGAAGGAGACGCCTTTCCCCCCCTCGACCCCCAGGAGACGCGCTGCTGTGCGTGCCTGTGCCAAGATCGACGAATTAGCTGATGTTTCGGGTCTAGCAGCTCGCAGTAAAGCAGCGAAAACGTCGGAGAATGCAGGGGACGAAAAGAATAAAAGGAACAACCAGAAGAAGACAAAGAAAGAAGAGAAGCACAAGAAGGACGAAGAAGCTCCGAAATTGGACGTTTCCAGTCTTCATGGTTACCAGCTCATGGTGGACGTCCATTACCGTGGAGAACAGTACACCGAAGCCAGAGTTCTGGACTTGGACCCGGAGAAACAACTGCTGTTTGTGCACTACATGGGATGGAACGCCAGGTTCGACGCCTGGGTACCAGCAGAGGAACTGGCAGCGCATGGCAGCCACACAAATGTAGCCAAGAAGAAGGATGTGAGCTGGGATGGAAACACGCCATTGTTCGCCACGGAGGAGGAGCTGGCTGCTCACCGCCAGGGCGGGAAGATCAAGCCTAAAAAGGCGCTGAAAAAGCGAACGGCGTTGTCTCCGAAGGCCCGACAGGCAGCACGGAAAGCACTGCAAAGTGTTAACACTGATGTTAAGGAGGTGGAGGAAAGAGAAGAAACAGAACCACCAGCTAAACGCGCTGTTCGGAAAAGTCCGAAGACGTCCAAGAAGCATTCAACCAAGTCTCCACGAGTTGGCAAGAAGAGTCCGAAGACAGCGGCGTCTCCTGCTCGACGAGCACCAAGACGTGTCCAAGTTGCAGTGGGTACCACGGACGAGGACAGCGAGCGTCAGAACGACAGTGAAGCTGCAGATTTGGTGCTGGACGTCGAGATTGAGGGACGTGAAGCATCAAATGACGAGCCTGAGGAGGAAGATGCTGAAAGAGAAGAAGAGGAATACGAGGAGACACCTTCAAGCCGAAATACACGCAAAAGTCAGCGTAAAACTGGCAAGGAGAGTCCAGGAGGATCCAAGCGAAAGCGAGACCCAAGCCACGATGAAGTTGAAGGAAGCGTTGCAAGTTCGGGGACCAACCGCTCCCCAATGAACAAAAAGAAGCCGAAGAAGGGCGCTGTGGGCAACATGGCCTCAACTCCTGCGAAGACAGCGCCATTGCCACCTCGTTCAGGCCGCGGAGGATTGGGCAGCGCTGCAAGGGAAAAACTGGCAGCGATTTTCCGGCAACGTATACAGGAGAGGGAGCAGATGCAGCAGCTGAACGCTAGCCACACCAGCTTCCAGCAGACATTGCAGGACCCCACAGTTGAACCAACGACTGCCGATACGACCAGTAGTGCTGGTGAAGAGACTGAAGGTAACAATATTGCGATGGTCAACCCGGAAGCTGCAGCAGCAGAGGAGTACCAGCGACAGTTACAGCAGTACTATTATCACCAACAGTTGATGCTGGCAAACAGTTTACACATGAGCGCGGCAGGAAACGAAGACCCGAACACGATTCCTCTCCAGGGCGGGATCATGGACCCGCGGATAATCCAGGAGCGACTGACTGCGCTGGAGGAGCGTCGTCGACAGCAAGCGCACGTTCAGGCCTATTACCACCAGCTCATGCTCACTCGGGAACGGAACGTGCGAGCGTTGGCAGCCAATCAGGCGTTCATGGCTGCTAGTGCTGCTGTGTGGGAGCAGCAGCTGAAGGAGACGCAGAGCGAGGACGGCACGTCGTCAGTCACGAGCTGGAAGGACGTGACGGGCACGGAAACGTCCAAAACGGACAAAACTGCAGCTGCTCCAAGCTCCGAGGCCGACGAGAGCAGCAAAAGCGACAGCGAGAGCGTCAAGGAGAGCGAAATGAGTGCTGCCTCAGCTGTAACGAGCAACAACGCAGCAGTGACGTCTCCCGATACGGTGGAAAAGACAGCAGAGCGGTGTACGTCCGCCAATACGTCGCCAACCAAGAGCGTATCGGGCAAGTGCGACCCAGCAGATCCACCGGCGCAAGGTGTTCTCTATGAGTTTGTGCTGTAGGAGCTGTAGCTGCATGAATGAATCGGTATCCTTTGCCATGAAACGTACCCATGTACCACTTCAATGTGTCCATGTACCAATTAAATCTCATTGGTCGAGAGGTTTCATCCGCTTTGACTTGTCTTCACTATACTTAAAAGTGTTCTAAGAATAAATCGCCACCTTTTTGCGCGCCAATTGCTAGCAATTAAGAGACTTGGCGCCATGTCCTCCGACTTGGAAGAGATCGACGACCGGATGAGCGACGAGGAAGCGTCCAGCAGCGAAGAAGAAGCCGAATGGGAGCCCAACGCCATCGAAGAAGAAGAAGAAGGAGAAGAAGAAGAAGCGGATGAAGAAGAAGCGCCCGACGGCTCCATCGCCGCCTTTTTCCAGCCGAATATCCGCAGATCGAGCCGTGAAAATTCAACCAATGGGAAGAAGAAGCAGGCGCGAGGCAAGAAGCGCAAGGCCAAGCCCTCAGAGCGCACGGAGCGATGGAATCGCCGCCGCAAGATCGCAGACGTGATGGACGACGCGGACCTGGACGACAATACGCGCAAAGCTCGCGAAGCCGAAGCCAAACGAGCGAAGAAGATTGACGCGATCTTGGGCAGCTTTTCTGCTCTATCAGAGGACCAACTGGCTGTTCCAGACGAAGAGGAAGAGAAGAAACTCTGTTTAAACCCTGTGTCAGCTGACGGCGCGGCTCCTACGGGTGAAGAAGGCACAGAAGACGCCCCAGTCTTTGTGTACCAGGATCTGGTGAACAAGTTGAAAGCTCACCAGATTAGTGGTGCGAGGTTCTTGTGGGGCCACGTTGCAGTGGAACCAAATGGGTTCGGCTGTGTACTGGCCGACTTTATGGGGCTGGGCAAGACCCTGCAGGTTATTACCACAGTGCAGGCTTTCCTGTCCAAGAAGGTGCTGGATGAAGACGGAGATTTAGTGCAGAGACACAAGCACGTGCTGATCTTGGCGCCAACCATTTGTGTCCGCAACTGGGAGGCGGAAGTGGTCAAGTGGCTCGGGAAGAAGGAAGCGCGACGTCTTGGGCTATTCACGTTGGAGTCGAGTCGAGAAAAGAAAATGAGCGACCGTGTGCGCGTCGTCAAGCAGTGGTACAAGCGCGGCGGCATCTTCATCATGGGCTACGAGCTCTACCGTCTTCTGGTTCTGCAGTCTAGTGGAGAGGACAAGATCGCTGCAGGGAATCAGAAGTACGCGCATCTGATCAAGCAGGTGTATCCGTACTTGAGCGACCCAGGCCCAGACCTCATCGTGCTGGACGAAGGCCACCGTGTGCGCAATCACAAGTCCAAGATGGTGAAGGCTCTCGCTCACGTCAGGACGTCACGACGCATCATTTTGACGGGCTACCCACTGCAGAACCACCTGGAGGAATACTGGACCATGGTCAATTTCGCACGTCCGGATTTCTTGGGATCCCTGGAGGAGTTTAAGAACCGATTCGTTGATCCGATCAAGAACGCGCAGTGCATTGACAGCTCCGAAGCTGACTTGAAACTGGCGCGTCAGCGAGCGTTCGTGCTTACGCGTGAATTGAAGCCTTTGGTGCTGCGTCGAGACCAGCAGTATCTCTTCAAACAGCTACCGCCCAAGAAAGAATACGTGCTCATGTGCAAGCTGACGGACCCACAAGCGCAGCTGTATCGAGAGTTTCTTCAGCGTGGCGTCCCGACTCGAGGCGCCACCGACAAGGTTGATATCCTCGGCGGTTACCACATCGCGCTCGCTATCTCGAACCACCCTGACGTCATCTGCGAGACCTACAAGCGGCTGGAAGAGGAGGAGCGCAACGGAAAGAAGAAGAAGCGCGGTGTGTTGGATATTTTCGGTGTTGAGGACGGTGGCAACGACTTTGATCCGTATGATGACGCGCCTGCAGGCAGACCCAGAGCGCGAAGAGCCCCTTCACCTGCACCGCGTGGCCCTCGTGTGGTTAATGATGACGACGAGGAAGACGAGGAAGCTCTCTTGAATATGCTCGATGCACCGAGCGCAATGCAGCCAAAGCCGAAAAGGTTTACCGAAGGATGGCACCGCTTGAAGTTTGCCCAGGATTTCGTGGAGAACTATGTCCCGCATCAACTGGAAGCCAGTGGCAAGATGATGATCCTCATGGAACTTCTGTCCGCGTGCCAGGAAGTGGGGGACCGCGTGATTATTTTTTCTCAGAGTATCCCCACCCTTGACACGATTGGATTAGTCATCTCCAAGCACAACAAGTACCACAAACGCCACGCCAAACGCCTCAATTACCTGCGCATCGATGGAAGTACCTCACCGCAAGATCGATTCCGGCAAATCGCCCAGTTCAACGACCTGGAAGAGGATGTCGACGTCATGATGATCTCGACGAAAGCAGGAGGCGAGGGGATTAACCTTTGTGCTGGTAACCGGATTATCATCTTCGACGTGTGCTGGAACCCTTGTAACGACTCGCAGTCGATGTGCCGGTCGTATCGTTTCGGCCAGACGAAGCCAGTGTTTGTGTACCGATTCGTGACGATGGGGACTATGGAGAAGAAGGTGTACGACTTGCAGATCCGTAAAGAAGGCGTGGCGAAGCGGATTGTGGATGAAAAGACAACGGAGAGGAAGTTTATGTCGTCCGAGCTGCAGAATTACTTCAAGATTGATGATTTCGAGGATTCACTGCTGCACGCCCAAGGCAAAGCAGGAGACGAAACTGAAGCGATTCAAGCTATTCCCCATGAAGACCCGGTTCTCGAGGGCATCTTGACTGAAATGCGGGACCGAGCCACCTCCACTACGCATACAACAGGAGAAGTCACTGCTGAAGGCATGCTGGCGGATCGAAGATGCATCATCGACTGGTTCGAGCAAGAAACGATGTTTGAAGAAGACTTGGATCAGCAGTGTACGCCCACCGAGCAGAAGGAAATTATCGAGACCTACACGTACTTTAAGGCGGTGCAACAATTACGCAAGAACGGAAGTCACCTCATGAGCCGCGAAGGTTTGCTGATGAAGCACTGCGAGTACTGCCGTGTGCCGAACGAGATTTACCCCACGACGACTACCAGCGTCCCAGTACCATCGAAGATCGAGTGTACGTATTGCAAAAGAACCATCACAACTGCTGGAGGCGTTCCCCCTTCAGAACTCCCGGCTACTGGGTATCCGTTCATGGGGTACATGCCTGGTGTCCCGATGCCTGGAGTTCCTGTGCCTGCACCAGGCTTGATACCGACGACGACAGCTCCTGTGCCTGTAGTAGTACAGAATGGCGGTCGGATCTTGCCTCCCCACCTGCAGGCATTGCATGATCAGCAGCAGAGAGACAACAAGGCCGCGGAGAAGGCCCGAGCAGATATGATTCTGAGACAAAGGATCGAACAGCAGAAGCTGCAACTTCAACGCAAACAAGCTGAAATTGAGGCTGAGGTGCGCAGACAGGAGCGACTAAAGATGAAGCTCAGTGATCGGCATCTGCTGGTTCTGCGGCGAGGAATCAAGGGCTGCCAAGGGCTCAAGAGGCAAGCGGAGGAATGTGGAGCCACTTTGGCCATCGAAGTGAACTCCCAGACGACGGACATCGTCAGCGCCATGAGCAGGGAAGATACGCTCAAGTGGCTCAAGCTGAACAAACTTCCAGGCGACGTGGAGCTGCACGATGACGTTTGGCTGCGCAATGAGATCGCAAAAGAGAAGGGCTTACCGCTGAACCCCGTGGCATCACGTGTTTCAAGTGTGACCGACGCCTCGAAACCATCCGTCGCCACCCCAGTACCTACGTCCACAACGACGAGTGATCAAAGTCCGCAGACGACGGTGGATAGTAACAGCGACTTTATTGAGCTTTTGGACTCGGACGAGGAGTCTCCCAAGCCTGCCAACGACCAAGCAGCAAGTGACAACGGGACGACTCGCGCTTTTGTGCCTGATGACGACGACGACGTGATCGAGATTTTGTAGGCTGTTCAAGAGCGTCGAAAGCTGTATATTTGAATCGCAGAGGTGCAGCTAGGGTTTAGGATGAAATGGATCGAGTTCCTGGCTCCTGGCGAGGCATCGCTGCTACCGTGAATGCCTTCGTAACCGGGAGGAAGCAGACCTCCTTCTCCAATCGTAGCGTTCTCCATCATCGAGCCAACGCACTAGAGATTCACACGCGTCGTACTGCACGAGACGTCCGTTTACGTCCAAAATTATGAGCCTCTTGGTCGGACAAGTGAAGTGGCGGTGCAGAATTCGATCCACAAGGGCCTTTTACGATTCTGAGCGTACCAAAAAAAGTAAGGGAAGACCGAGCGATGACGAACATTGAACAGCTTCTTGTAGACTGCCACTGCTCGAATTTCGCCCATCAATACAAGCCTAAAACTCCTGTTCTTTTAGGAAGAGCAAATCTTGGATTACCTGCATCCAATTATCCAATTCCTCTAAGATTCCCGTGTTAAACCACTCTGACTCATCCCTTGTAGTTCCGCAGTTGAAATTCATGAACTCTCTCACCTTTTCACCTCAAACTCAGATGTAGCAACACGAGAGCGTTGGACCTAAGTTTTAGCAAGTTAAAGTCTCGCTGCAGAACTTATTAAAACATATTTCTTGAAGTAAAACTTTGAGAGACTCATATTGAGTCACTCAATTGTTCCCCTACAGTCCTCTGACAGAGGTTGTGGGGATGGAAACAGTTGACTACATAGAAGATCTGAAAGAAGTGCTTGATGGACTGCACTGTCATTAAGGAGTTCACAACCAGAGTGAGGTTCAAGAGCTTGCAAGTCGTTGATTTTTCTCGTGAATTTGCCGCATCGATGGTCTTAAGGGCGGCGCTTCTTGCTGAATAGATTTGCCTTCTTGTTGGCGATAACTGACCGTCAAGACAGAATAAAATCAATCGAAGTCTTCGCCGATCCTGTGCTGTCGGCAGTGGCGCCACCTTCCTGTTGGTTGCCTTCATCCGCATCAACCTCTCCATCTTCATCGACGCAGTCGACAGATGGCAGTAGACCCCCTTCGCCGAGCGTAGCTCCACTCATCAGTCGCGCTACTTGAAGCGGGTCGAAGTCCAGGAGCCGACTTATGGCCTCAAACACGTCCGAAAACGCGTCGTAGTCGATTAACCTCCCGCTGGAATCAAAGCTGATGAGCGTCTTGGTGGGACAGACCAAGCGGCGGTGCAGCACTTGAGCCGCCAGTGTTTCATCCTCCAGAGCCCGAGGGAAAACCGTCTCCAGCGTCGCAGCCGTCACTCGCCCTTCAAATTCCCCTGAACACTCCACCAAGCAGCCTCGAGTGTCACTCGTGACGACTCTAGCAGTGAAAGTGCTGATGCGTCGGACACTGAACAGCTGCTTGTATCTCCTCCACTGCTCGTAGAACTCGGGTCTTCCCGTGATTCCCCCCCCGACGTGGATATTCTCATCCAATAACCCGCTTAAATATCGGTCCTCTGCACTGGTGAGCGCCCTTGGGTATCCGTGCTTGAATAACTGGAAGAAATGGCCCACCGACTGCAGGGACCGGGCGTGGAATTGCTCCCTAGCCACAAGCAGACGCGTCTCCCAAATGCTTTGGCGGACGAGACAGTCGTGCACCTGCTGCTTGAGCGCGTTCACGTCCAGCGTGAGGTTTAAAATGAGGGAATTGTCTGCTTCTCGCTGGTTTTTCTCCCTGATCTGCTTGGACGACGGTCTCCACCGACGTTTCCGTTTGGTCGGAACTCGCATGGGAACAACCGCAGGCAGTTCCGACGGTCGGATGTTGGGATCTTCTTGTTCAGTGGGGATTTCTCGCTTCTCTTCGGGTTGGTTGCTTGAAAGGAGGCGAGAGAGGTCCATGTTTGAGCTAGTGGAGACTTGGATTGTGGAGTGAGCAGTTTTGGATGAAACAACATTGGATCGGAACGGCACCCTCCTTCAAGTAACATACCTTTCAGTATTGATATTTCCCAGCTACAATTTATTATCGTGATAACTTTAGAACAACTTATACCTCTAGATAAATGATGTACCCAGATTACTATCACTTTACAGAAAGAAAAATAACCCACTTCAACATGCTAAATTCAACTGGTAACAATAGACAACTTGATCAAGTGCTTATGGACGCCTTCGCGTCCTCGTCCTCCAGGCCTTCGTGGTCCAAAGCTCTCCACAAGAAGCCGAGAGAACCGACTGTAACTCTTCCTTTGTTGGCTCGACAGCCCAGTGGCCAGTTCACACGCAAAGACTCGCTGCGTTCCTTCCGACTTGAACCAAATGACCGCGAGAGTTACAGCCGCAGCCAGTTGCGAGCAATGGCAAGCTCCAAACTGCAACCCAACAACAACAGCACACGGATTCATAGCAGCGCCGAGCGCCTAAAGCCACTGGACCCAGCCAGCTTCAACAAGACCAGAACGCCTCAACGTCGGGCTCTCCCTGAACCGCTCCAAGCTGCAATTAACGGAGTTTTAGCTCCCGAAGCCTTGAGCGAGAGAGGCGAAAGCCGAGATGACAGTCTCCACGAGCCTGAGACGCTAATAGCTACAGTTATTCGTTCCAGTCCATGCAAAACTCAACTCCAAAGCCGAAAACCAGAGTGGAATCGATACATCCGCCGCATTATGCTGACGAATGGCATTCGCGGCTCGACGTTGGCTCGTTATCGTCGTCTAGTAGGGATTGTGGCTCGAAAGAACCTCAATCAAAGCTACACTGGAGCAGCGGAGCGAGTAGTCCGGTATCGTTTAGAGTTTCGCAGTGCGGCAATGATTCAGAGTTTAATTCTTGGGTTTTTAAAGCGAAGAAGGAAAGCTAAGCTACTGCAGAGGACTCGAGCTGCTGTGAAGATCCAGGACGTATGGAGAAGGATTCTCGACCTAAACGAGCAGCAAAAGAAGGCCGAAGCTATTCGGATAGAGACACTCGATAGATTACGTCGCTTAGGTGCGACGCGTTCGATCCAGCGCTCGTACCGAAAGTATCGCTACTCGCGTGAAGAAGAGCGTCGACAGCAGGAACAAGCTGGTCTGTTGCAGAAAGCTCGTCTTAAGCTGTTGCAGAGGTACCAGACGTGGAGGAAGAGCTCGAAGCGAAGTAAAAATGACCAATTTCGCGCGGTTGGAGAGATTCTGGAAAGTAATTATCAAGGTGATGCGGATAAAATACCTGACTGTAAAGTGGCAACGATCTGCTCTTCTACCGTCAAGAATGAAGTTGCTGAAGCTGAAACTTCAAGTGTAGAAGCACATCAAGGCATACTCGACCGATCTGAACAGAGCTCTGTCCCGATCGATACTTTGCCATGTCAAACTGACGAGCAGTCGATTGATGAGGAAGCTATTGAAGAAGATTTCTTACCGCAAGATCAATGCAGTGCAGAGAACGAAGCTACAAATCAGGACGAACCTGAGAGTTCTTCGCCCCAGAACGATGAAAACGGTGATGTATCGAGCTCTCTAATGCTTCTCAATGTCGATCAACTGGAGGTTGCCACTACCGTCAATTCGGAGCCCGAAGATGATAACGAAAGCGAAGAAAACAATGAAGATACAAGCAAAATAGAAACACCAACAGCGTCCTCAGATCTACCCAGCTTTGAGTCGGATCTTGAGCAAGAAGATGATGTGAGAATGGAAGAGGTAGGAGCTGTGGCTGCTACAACGGAAGCTGCAGCGATCGCCAGAGCGACGGCAGCCAAGAGGATTGTTTACTGCTTTCTACTGCCAAAGTTACAGTCCCGACTGGCACAGAAGACCCACGTTACCATTCAAATCCAGTGTCTCGTACGCTCATACCTGGCAAAGAAATGTATGGATCGTGTCCGTCTAGCAGCTCTACACTCACTCCGAGCGCAATTACTTGCCACTTGGCTCCCAGCAGGTGACTTTGACTCGACACCAAGCGACGATAGTGCTCAGAACAACGAAGAGGATGATTCCGACTCAGAAATACGGAGAGCCCAGTCCTCTCTCCATACAGGATCAGACAACTACACCCACGTGCTACCCACGCGGAACGGCCAGATCCCACCAGGTGTGCCAGTGCTGCAGTCCAGTGCTGGAGCGCCATTGCTCTCACTCTGGAAGTGGAATTGGCCTAGTGAACGATGGATCAGCAACCAGTAGATGGCTCCTAAACCTTCAGCTTGACGTAGAAATAGCTATTCAAAATACAACTACGAGCGAAGACGTAGAGCTCCTTCATTGACATGTGCCACGCCACGGCAGCCTTCGGGCATGACGAGCTCCTCCTCCTCTTGGTGGTTACCGTCGGCATAGAAGTGTTCATTCGCCCCAGTGACAGGTTGCCACTCACAATCAGCGGCGCGTAATACAACTCTCAAGTCATTTGCTCCGTTCGTCGTTCAGTTCAGAATTGCACACGTCCAGCACAAGTCGACGGGAAAAGGATGGACGCCGTGGAGCCGCTGCTGGAGCTCGAGCTCTCGCCTGTGCAGAAGAAAATGGCCAAGCCAAAGACCCCCACGAGCCCGCTCACTAGTAAGAGCCGGCGCCTCCCGGCCGACGTGCGCCGCGCCCGGCACCGCGACCGGATGCAGCGCCAGCGTCTGGCCGAGAAGAAAAGCATCGAAGTGAAGCGCGTGGAGGTGGAGCGGCTCACGCGCGAGCTGGAGCACGCGATCAAGCAGCTCTCGACGGAGTTAAAGGCGAAGAAGGTCGGAGAGGACGAAGGACAGGGTGTGGAGACGTTCCCGAGCTTCGAAGAGGAGGAAAAATACGTAAATCGAGAGGGAGAAGACGATAAGCTCTGGAAAAGCCCTACGACAGCAGCCAACCTCGTCCAGCAACGGTATTTAAGCCTCGTGCTACAACAAGGCACCATTACCGAGGAAAACCGACGCTTAACCGAGAGGTACCGGGAGTGGCAGAAGTTCGTCAAGTTACTGGGCGTGGAGCACGAGCGACTACCCAAGAGCGAATCTGTAGACGCTCTTGGCTCTGATGAGCTGCTGGTTCAGGAAGGAGGGGGTCCAGGGCGTTGGGTCGTCTTCTCCGAGGACGAACCGGTCATTTTCTACCAACCTATTGCGAGAAACACGTGCCACGAACTGGCCTTCCGGAGTTATCAGCGTATGCAGGAGGTGCTACAAGGACTGGGAGCGAGGAAACTGTACAACGAAGCGTTCGGTTGGAAAGTGTACTTCTCAATGAACGAACAGGGCGAGTTCGAGAATCGAAAGGTCCGGATGCAGCATCGCTTCACCAAGAGAATCGGAGCCATCGACGCTAACGGAGAGCGAATAACCGGCGACACATTAGCGAACGCGACGTGGAAAATCATCAACACGCCCGACCTGTACACGCAAATGTATCGCAGTCCGATGACGTCCAAGATGCTGCAGCGGGTGGACGCCCACACGAGCGTGCTGATGCGGACGTTCCCGGACGCCAACGCCGTCATGCGCTTGCGGTTCACGTGTCTTGTCGTTCAGGTTCAGGACTGCGTGATGGACCAGACGTCCGACATGATGGACGTCAACTGGAAGAGCAACGCTCGACGTCGCGTGACGCTGCTGAGCTCCATCCTCGACCCGGACAAGTGCTTTCCCCGTGCGAACACCCACACGCCCAATCCGACGGCCGAGTGGATGCGCGAGGGCATGAGCTACTTGTCCTTTACGGAGATCGACGATGAGAACAGCGTGGAGATCGAGTACGGAGGTCTCACGAATGTCGGCAACGAGACGGCCTCGTGCACTGGCCTGCCGTTCGTTTGTATGAATATGGGCGAAGCACTCGTACGCTGGGAACAACTCGTGACCCCCATGCGCACGCTGTCGATCACCGAAAAGTAACTTGTTAGTATGATCCGTAAATTAAATTGCATGCGTCCGTGTGGCCACCAACAGATAAAAGATCTTTACGACGTCAAAAAGGAGAAGGAACCACGGCGGTACTAGTAGCTGACAGGTGTAGTCGCATCTGTCCGTCCAGATTTCTTCAAACACAACGAAATCGACACATGAATCGATCTGCCAAAGTGCTCTGCATCACCAACGGAAGTCCTGGATAACTCTCCGCAGATATCTACGCGCCGAACTCATCGCAGCACTTTTACCTTGTACGTGTAGCACCTGTAGAGTGTAAGTACTGTAGAAATTCGTCGACGGACTTTTAAGCTGCGTTCTTCTTCCAGACACGGTCAGCAACAACAGAGTCATTCATTGACGCTGTCGACAGCCTTATCACTGATAAGTTATCAGCGACCGAAAGCCCGCGATGATGAACGCCAACGGTCATCAGCATTCGGTTGATGTGATTGCTCTGAGCTTTGGCTCGAGGTCCCTGCTCGTCTTTTGTCCACGTTCCGCCCGACGCCAACGCAAATCGACGCGGAGTGGTCGCTGGCGTCATTGAGATCTTGCTCGGCACTTTACAGCATGGCCACATCGTGTCGTCTGGATGCCATCGCAGTGACCTCCAACTTGGTCCTCGTGCACGCACCAAAGAGTTCTTTATCACGGCTGTTCTCGTTCGTACTGTATCCTGTTGGTCGCGCCGTCATTCACGGCTCGGCGGTGATCCAACTGGCGCGATTGACGTGGCACCTGTACGTCTCCCAGGCCAACCACCACGTTGACATCGGATATCAGAAGCAAACAAACACATGAGTCGCTTGTCCTTGGCGCGTTCGGACTCGCAGGACTCGCAGGACTCGCCCCCCTGGGACCAATCAAAGCTGGTCGAACTGTCGCCACTGACGCCAGGTCACGCGAGATCCGGTCTGCAAAGTGTAGCTGCGCTCGAGCCGCCCCGACAGGACGAAAAGCCAAAGGTCTCCGCAATCAAAAAGACCCTAGCGAGCCTAACGCAAGCAAGCGGCAAAAACACGATCGGGCGGTGCAGAACGCTGGGTGAACGCCCTGGTGGGCGGGGGCCTCCGCTGGGTCACCTGCCACTCGGGTTTTAGTCGAGGACCTGATCTGTCCTACCGGGGGGAACTCAGCAGGATGCGCCGCTCAACTCCGTCATGGGGCGACGGGCGCGTGGATTTCACGCAGCAGTTCAAGAGCGAGCCGTTGTTCGACGACGAGGTGAGGATAGAAGACCTGGAGAAGGACCGGCAGAAGCAGCTGGACGAGGCCAAGGCGGCGCGAAGACGGCAACGGCATAAGGAGGTGGTGGCGCGCTCGAGACTCCGCCACAAGGCGAGCGCCGCCGCGATCCAACAGCAGGAATTAGCTTTAGGCAGGAAACTGCACGATCTTTTGGAACAGACCGGACACCCGGTGACGCAGAGGTCGGAATCGGCGGTGATGCCACTGCACGGAACCTCGAGACGACAGGAGATACAGCACCGGTATGCCGAACAGGTCGCCACTCAGGAACGCATTTTGTTGGAGAACAAGGAGCTGCGACTGAGGATAGAAGACCACGCGAAACTGCGCGACGCAGTAGAGAAGGAGTCGGATATGGCAACCGACTACGGAGATTGCGTCCAAGGGGTCGAGAACATGCACGTCACGCCAGAGACGACCAGCGGAATGAGCTCGTGGATCTTTTTCGAAGATGACGAAGACCCGATCTATTACGTGCCACTGACAGAGGAAAAGTGCGAGGAAATCGTGCGTGCAGTCTTCCAGCGCATGCTCAACCTGTACTCAGAGTTCGCGCAGCGACGGATGCCGGTCAGCGAGTTGGAGTTCTTCGGCTGGCGCGTCATGCGTCCGCTTGAAGTGGACCCGCGGATACTGCGCTTCCAGTTCACCAAGACCGTGCGTATTGTCGATGACTCAATGGACAGCATTGTAAACCGCACGTGGGATGCGTTCCACGACCCCAAGACGTTCGCCTCCATCTACAGCACGCCCGTCGTCACGCGCGTCATCCAGCGCATCACCAACGACATGACCGTGCTCATCCAGAACGCCCCGGTTCAGTCCGGCGAGCAGCGGAATATCCGCTACTTCAACGTCCTCGCGCGTATGCGAGGCCTTAGCGCTCAGAACGAGCGCGTCGTGGCGCTCCTCAAGACCATCGTGAACCCGACCGACTGCCAAGGGGCTGGAACGACGCAACTGCACGAGATCGAATGGATGAAGCGCGGCATCTCGTACCTGTTGCTCACGGAGGAACCGCTAAACCCACCACAGAACGAGGCGCGGTATATCCGACTTCACTACGGCTGCGACTACGAGTGCGTAAGTGAAGAACACGCTCGGTATCTGATGGTCGAGGTGCTGGGCATCGCCTGTCGGTGGGAGCAAATGGTCCTGCCGTCGCACCGCCTCACGTTCTGAAAGACTCTGCAAGTAACTGTACTGTACCTGTAGCTCTACGAAGTGTCGACATGGAAAATGAACTCTTCAATCTGCGGTGCCGTGTGCCAGGGCTAAATGCAGAAGCTCTACAGTACAGTACCTGTACTGATTGAGATGCATGTTAATTAAGCCGAAGCAAGCCACACACACGACAACGATAAAAGTTCAGGCTGACTCAGCCCACGAGCCTTGTGCATCTTCCCCACAGGGAGGGCGGACACGTCTCTCGCCTCCCTTTTGACAGCGAACCGGCTTCCCCCCGCGTCGTCACTTGAGGCTTTGAAGCACGCTGCCACGTGAGACTCGGAAGCTGCTGAATGCTCTGAATAGCACACCGACACAGCACGAGTTCCTCCCTCGGAACCTTAGTATAAGACGCACTCAGCTTACCCCCACGCACATTCAGATTCATGGCCGTACGGCCGACAACGACGCCGCTGCGCATCGGCCACGGCGCGCGGCCGCTAGCCAGTGAGAGCCACTGGTTGCTCTCCACGGCGGGGAAATGGACCGAGGAGGACGAGAAGGAATGGAAACGCCAACAGCATCGCGAGAACATGGTCTTCTTCCGACGCAAGAAGAAGGAGCAGCAGGCGGAGCTGCGCACGCAGCACCAGCAGCTCGAACAGCGTCTCCAGCAGCATTTGGCCATGCAGAGGCGCGCCGCGTCCCGCGCGACGAGAATCCACCATCGACCAAGTACAACGGAGCAGACGCACGCGGCGGTGGTCCACTTAATAGCGGAGACGGAGGCGCTCAAGCTCGAGAACACGGCGCTAATGGAGCGGATCAACAGGCACAAGACGCTGCGGGCCAGCGTCGTCGGCGCCGGCGACGGGCTCGAGTCAACCGCCACGGAACCGACGAGCAGCGTCAGCAGTAGGGACGGTAGCAACTCGGACTCGTCCTTGTCTGGGACGTCGCTGTCCTCTAGCTCGTCCTCGCGCTTAACGTCACTAGAGCGCGGCTGGCGCGTGCATTTTTCAGGCGGTGAGCCGTCCTTCCACTTCCATCCGTTCTCCAAGGAGCAACTGGATACCATTCGTGAAGGTTACGACGCTAAATTCGACGTTCTTCCGTGTATGGAGACGGCGGGGAACATGTTTGGCTGGGAGGTCGAGCGTGCGCCGTTGATGCGTCACCTGAGTCTTCCCGTACTGATCTCCAGAGTGCGATACTCGAGACGCATCCACTGCGCTGGAAGGTCAGCGCGTACTACGATGGACAAACTGGACGCTGACTCGTGGCCGGTGATGACCACGGCGGAGCTCTGGGAACGTATTCACAGTACGTCCGTCACATCTCAAGTACTGCAGGCAGTCGACGAGGATACGTTCGTTATCGTACGGAATACCCCGGACCGGACTTTTGGCGTCAACGTCCGGTACCTGAACTTGGTCAGTCGGCGACGGATTCAGCTGGAGGACGGACGGCGCTCCATCAAGTACGCGCTGGTGGTTGTAACGTCCGACGCCAATAAACGCAGTCGCGAAGCAGAGCCAGAGCCGAATGTCCACTGGGTCAATGAGGGCGGAGCGTACATGACGCTGACGGAGATCGACAGTGACACCCTCGAGGTGGTGTACGACCACTGCTCTGGCTGTATGAATGAAGAGCACGCACGGTACTGCCTCGTGGATTGGGGGCATATTGTTATCCGTTGGGAGCAGCTAGTGACACCTTCCAGGACACTCGCGTTCTGACTAAAAGTTGAAGAGGTCGTGCGAAGTGTAAGATAAAGAAACTGAAGGAGAACTCGAAGGACAACGTGTGTATACGTGCATTCGTAGCGAAGAGATAACTAATTGAACCACTTGACTGCGTTCGTCTGCGTGAGAACCTTTAAGACTGTAGTTGGACTAACATAGTCTTATCTACGCAGACTAATAACTTACTCGATCGTGAGTTCATCGTCTTCGGCATCACTCACACTTGACGGTGAACTTCCACGACCGCTGGACCCGAAAGAAAAAGGACGGAGCGTTTGAGCCACGCAGTTTGCGGCGGCGTTACATGTGGAGATTGGAGTGAAGATTGGACGTCCTGTTGTTCAAGTAGAAACATGAGTCACCTCAGTCTTAATGCAGTCTTAATGCAGGCTCTGTGCATGCTAGGAGGCTCAGCAGTAGCGTCACTAGTGTTCAACATCAGCTTACAGTACGAGAACTCAAAGACATGGGGGGTATACGTCAGTTGAGGTGAAGTAGCTCACCTCACTGTCATCTGAGACTGTCGCGGTTACGTCTTCACCACGTGATCCTAACCACTGATGTGTCCACACTCCTACAACTGTCTCTCTCTGTCGTTGCCTCCTGCCCACGTCACTCCACGATATTCACTTCCTTCTCGATGGTCACCGCTGTCTCGAGCCCGTCCGCCGTCCAGCACGCACCGCCGTTCGCCAAAGGCGGCGCCAAGCAGAAGAAGGACGTTTCCTCCACGACGGAGCTATGGGAATCAGCCATGCGCGAGCAATTGCGACGCGAGCAGCAGCGTCGACGGATGGTTAAGTGGCGTAAGCAGAAGAAGGACAAGAAGACGGACATGGTCGAGGAGCGTCGGCGTCTCGAAAAGAAGCTGCAGCGCCACGTGATGGCCGCGCGCGTGGCGTCTGATACGCTCACGCCTCAATCAACGGCAGAGGCTTATCGTCAAGCTACGATTGAGTGCGCAGCTCTAACGAGTGAGAACGTCGCGCTTAAAGAGGCTGTCGAGGAGAAGATCAAGCTGAAACAGCTCGTGGAACGGGAGACGCAGGAGTTTCTGGACGAAATCGGGTCGGATTTTTCTCTACCAACGCCGCTGGATAACGATGCATGGCGCGTGCAATTCCCTGACAGAGCTCCATCCTTTTACTTTACGCCGTTCACCAAGGAAGAGTACGACGGCATCCTCAACGGTAACGACGTCCGGTACTCTGAGCGTCACCCCTGCACTGCCACAGTAGGGAAGATCCTAGGGTGGACGGTAGACTACGCCCCTCTTGCTCGCACCGAAACGGGGGATTCATTCATGGCCCACGCGCGCTTCTCAAGACGCGTACGCTGCACGCTCGACGCGTCGGAGATGATCTTACCAAATCTCGATACAAACCTGTGGCCGTTGTTGGTCGCACCGCGTAGCTGGGGCTACATTCAGAGCGGGAACTTCAGCTGCCAGTCAGTACAGAGTTTTCACGCGAACGCGCACGTGTTGGCGTGCAACATCCCAGGCCTGCGCCACCTTCGCTACCTGGCGTTAGCACGGCACACGCGGGAGAAGACATTGGGCGGCAAGCGGGTGGATAAGTACGTGCTAACAGTGGCCGATTCCGAAGCGAATAGACGGAATCGAGCGACCGACAGAGTGCAGGAAAACGTCCAATGGATCCTGGAGGGAGGCATGTACACGACAATTACAGAAGTGGACGACTCGACTATCGACGTTGTAGTGGATCAGTGGGCTGGATGCCTCAGTGAGGTGCACGGGCGAGAGCTGTACATCGACTGGATCCGGTTCCCTGTCTGCTTGGAGCAGTGCATCTCGCCCTCAAGACTAATTTGCCAGTAAACCGCTGAATTCATGATACTTTTCACCTCGAACAGATGAGTTTTGGTGTCAATATCCTTTGTGACCAGTAGCACGTTGTGACGTAGTGGGCCCAGCGGATGTAGAGATGTTGGGCGTGCAGTTCGTCCTCGCACACGACCCAGTGGTCGTACTCAATAGCGACCGTCCCGTCATTCGCCTCTGTAAACGTGATCGAGTGACCATCTTCTCGAATCTAGACGATGTTCCTGTCGGCATCTTCAGCTTTGAGGCTTCGGGCATTGGCTTACGAGTCTGTGGCTACAGCGCCGAACAGGATCGAGCGTTTGCCACATGCTTCGTCGACCGTAGGAATGCGGCGTGTGAACTGGAAGAAGCGCAAGTGGAAACCCTCGGGAAGGCTACAGACCATAACGTGAGCGTTTCTATCGAACTCGTGTAGAATGATAGTGCTCACGTTTGTTCGCTGGTCGTGGCTCCAATTGGGCGGCGTGACGATGAGCGGCCACACAGAGAGCTCGGACGACGTGATCAACGTGTCCACTTCGTCCAGCACGCAACGTACGCGGGTCGTGAACCTCGCGCGCCACTACTTTCCCGTCTTGTCGCTGCCAAAGCGGTGCGTGATGCACCGTCCAACCGAAGAGCTTCCTCGTTGTAGGCTTTAAGCTTCTTTTCCAGTTGTAAGCGCTCTTGAACCATTCGAGCGGTTCGCTCCTTCTTCTTGGCCCGGTATAGTCCCATCCGCACTCTCTGCTGCTCACGGCGCATTTGCTCGAGTGCCACCGTTTCTATGAGTGCTGCTTCATTGCTGGATCCTCTGAGAAGCTGGGAATCTTGGACGTTAAACAGAGGCTCAGCCATGGAGAAAGTCGTGGAATGAGTTCGCTGGTAGGACAAGCGGGTGCTGTGATTGCATCAGTGCTAACGGTGACGGAATTAGTTCGACTCGGTGCGATAACGGTAGAGTGTGAGATCAGCTGTGAGAAGATCGTAGTCTCTCCTAAACGCTTTTACTGTAGCAGCTGAAGCTACTCCCAAAGTGATTCTAGAAAGTACGGCCTTGTGTTGTCGAGGTTTTCACTCGTCAACTCAAAGTTGAATTACTGAAAAGAGTCCCGTAAAGTCGGATGTGAACTTACTCGTTTGAGACGTTGTATAACTGCTCCTTCTTCTAGTTTTACATGCTCCATGCGACTTCCAAAGTCGACGCCAACCTGATCGCTTGCTTGAACAAGATCAGTCAGAGTCAGTGATCGTCCAAGCTAAATCCCAGGCTGGGAAGTTTACGTTGCTGGTTTGTTTGGAAGACCAAAGACAGCTGTGCTCTACATGTAGATTAGAGGTTCAATTATGCCACCTCATGCAGGAAACATGATGTACATATAGTACATGTAGGTAGCGGGGCCACATATATATTTCTTCTTATAAAAGTGCTGGTGATGTGAGACTATTCGCGAAGTAAACGCACTGAGGACACGTGCTGTTCCAGACCGAAGGGAAATCGCACCCAGTCGATGTACAACTCACGTCCATGGGTCTCATTCACGCACTCTGCCCACTGGTCAAACACGACGTTGATCGTCTCCGCATCCACTTCTGTTATCGTAATGTAAGTCCCGCCTTCTAGAACCCATTGGACGTCTTCTTGAGGATCCTCAACGTCTCGATTGTTGGCATTTGCCTTCGAGTCCCCGATCGTCAACGTGTACTTGTCTACACGCTGCCCCTCCGCATTCCTTTCGCGAACGTTCCGTGCCAGAGCGATATAGCGCAGATTTACTGGCCCCGGGACGTTGTACGCGATCACGTGTTTATTCTCGGCGAAGTCCTGGAGCACTTGGCAGTGGACGTTCCCGCTTTGGGTGCGTCCCCAGCTTCTCTGGGTAACTAGAACGGGCCACAGGTTCTTGTCCAGATGTGGCAGGATCCTCTCTGCTTTGTCGAGAGAGCACTTTACTTGTCTTGTGAAGCGCGCGTGGGCGATACAGGAGCTTCCATCGACACTCGGCGCTAACGGTGCGTAGTCGACGTTCCAGCCGAGGATCTTCCCTACTGTTGCAGTGCATGGGTGGCGCTGGGCGTACGCTACGTCGTTGTGGCTCAGTATCTCGTCGAAATGGTTCTTGGTGAACGGTGTGAAGTAGAACGAAGGCTCACCGTCTGGGAAATGGACGCGCCAACCCCCGTCACTTGGAAGTTGCAGCGGCGTTGGCTGAAGCTTCGCCTTCGCCTTTAAACTCGCAGTTGCAGGCTTGAGAGCGGACTCTTTTTCCGATACAGGATGGAGAATCTCCTCGGTGTCCTTGTGCAGCATAGCCTCGAGCTTCATGTGTTGCGCGATCGTGTCTTGTAGAACGAGGTTCTCCCTCTTGAGAGACGCCAGCTCGATGGTGCTGAGGCGAAAAGCTTCGTGAATGGATCTAGGCACGAGGCCGTCTGTAGCTACTCGGGCCTCAATGAGACGCTGGTGGAGCTTCCTCTCGAGATGCCTTCGCTCTTGCAGCATTGACGCGACGCTCTCCTTCTTCTGCAGACGCCAACGCACCATGCGACGTCGCTGCTGCTCGCGCCTCCACTGTTCGCGCATCACGGCCTCCCATAGCTCCTTGGGCGCAGGGTCGTTCTTCTTGGAGGGAGCGACGTAGCTGTCAGTGCTGGAGGGAGACGAGATAGCGGAGACCATCGGCTTGTGTGGTGGAACGAATCACTCGAAATGACGTGACCTCCAGCCTTACAAGAGTTCAACCGTCGCCGAACCGTAGCACCGCACATCGCAGCTGGTATCACGTGGCTGTGGCGTGCTGCATCCTGCCGTAACCAGCTCACCTCAAAGTGATGGGGACGTCACCTCATATGACTGTTCGAACGTACTCAAAGCGTTCGGAGGTCTGGCACAAGGCCGTGATTCTGCGCAAGGTTTGGAGTCTAAACTTTGGACATCGCGTTTGTGCCTCAGAGGTCACGTAAAAGCAGTTTCTCAAGAACGAAGCCGGCTAGGAGTCTGCTTGGATCTTGCTCACTCATGCGTTTACGAACAATGGAAGACACATCGTCTGTTCGCCTCACATTGCGCGCAATCGGATAAAAAAACAACTGGCTAGGCCTCAAAGACCCAATTAATACGGCAAGCAGCGTGTTTGACGTTGATCTCACAGGAAGTCCAATAATACGTACATGAAGGCGAACAATTAAACATATTCAGGCGCATCTACATATAATTCCCTTCAGCACTGCGGTTCATGTGCTTCTAAGTAAGTGACACTCAGAGCGTAAGTTTACACGTGCAAGACGTCCTGTCAGTGACCGCGTTTGAATCGAATTTCGAAGTTACGACAGTCGCGCCGTGGATTTAGCGTTTACGCGGTTTCAATGATTGGATGGCCGTGACAGCGACTCTCGCTCACTCACAAATTGTGCTTCTTTCGAGATTTGAGGGCCATGACATCCATCCTCAAATACCGTGAAAGATCAAATAATGACCATCTAAGTTCTGGTAGGAACATCGTCCATCCTGGTAGCAGTGAGAACTCAGTAGTAATATTGTTAATATTGAACATTATTATCGACATCTGAAAGAGTAATATTAATATTCACAGTAGTAGTTGCAGATAGCGATTGCTTTTTTGGCGCTGAAGCGTGTCTCCATTACATGTGGACAGGGCGTATTCACCATCAAAGTGGCTCCGCTATATGTGGGTGGGTGTGTTCGACAAGTGAGCACTTTCGTTCAAACGAGAGCGTGCAAGCTTTACGTCCAGGGCAACAAAATATTTTAAGGACTCGCATCACATCACTTCAAAACTGGAAAATTTCCGCAAACGGAGCCGAGATGACGTGGTGACACACATTAAATCTGCTGCTCAAACCCTAAACAGCTGTGAGTGCATTAGCTTGCTACTTCAGACTTTACTTGTGGTGCACAGCAATCTACTGTTTATCATGGGCGAGTGGGAAGATCTCAAGTTTTGCTTGCTGTTGTCTCGAAAGAGTATTTCTAAACCATGATCAACCGACGGACAATTGCCCACCTCGTACTAGCAGCAAAACTCGCTCTCTAAGCTGGGGTGGGGGTGTAGATGGCGGAGTGATGTCAACTTCATACAGACCTTCTCCACTAGCAATTCCGGTTCGTCCAGTCAAAGCTATCTTGGTTGCAGCATCGCTAGCGCTATTTGTTCTTTAACTGCGAGTTGATTAGTAATGGGTAGTTGTTTTTCAGCAACTTGCTGGTTGCTTGCAGTTGACGAGAATTTCGTGACCGTTTGCACTTCGTTGCTTGTGATTTAGTAGTTTTAAGACGCTTTTGGACCTGTCGCTTCATTATTTTCATTGCGACTTTCAGCTTTCCAGCTTCAGTTGTTCTTGACGCACGTAAGTCGTCCCGTAGTCGTATTTCCGAACTTCTCAGAGCTAGTGCCTGTTGCGTATTCATTTTTCAGTAGAGAAGCTGCTGTGCTTGTAGTACGCGAGCTTCCGCCTTGGATACACCATCGTCAACTTGCTTCGCTGTTGCAGCTGATAACGGAGGGTTCGTAGCCTGAAGCAGTCCATTCATCCGCTGTTCCAACTCTTAAGACACTGGCAGCCATACTCGATGTTATACCATTTTGAACTTGAGCTTTCTACAGCGGCTAGACTTTTACTGAGTTTAACATCAAAACGCTGTAGTGTTCTGCTGCTCGATATTCAGCAGGCGCAATCGCTGCTTCCAGAGCAGCCTGTATTTTATTCTCCAGCTTTGTTGCTTTGTTGTCGAATATACTGCGAAAATTATTTTCAGTAGCTGGAACCTTAGTGTCGAGTGGGAAAGAGGTCATGTATTTGTGTCAGTTTCCTAACTATACACTCCTGAAATCGCTGGGGGCTAAAGCCCGAGAATTTTGTCATTGGAATCTTGAACACGAGGAGTCGCCAGGTTCTTCGTGGGTTGGTGGTGTTGATCTTGAACACATGCAGGGGTCACCAGACCCCACATGCTACAGCGTGAATGATAATCTTGGTGGCAATCGCCAGGGCCGGCGCTGCCCCCGTCCTTGGCGCACAGAAAACACCCCATCTCTCACTCTCGGGCCCCACGCGGGGGGACTTCGCACCCGAGAAGAAAAATCCTCAGAAGAGGCGCTGAAGGTGCCTCTTGAACCACTTGTGCCAAACGGCGCGAATTGCGAAGTGGAACCTTAGTGCCGACAATGTGCACAAGTGTCTGCGTAGAATCTTCTACCAATTTTGCTACTTCATGGAATGAACCAACTGATGTAAGTATTGCATCGTCTAGCTTGAGCTGCATACACAATTCTTGCTCGCTAATGCGATCTTTTGCGCCTCTTTACGCCGACAAAATTTCTTAGTTTGTGCTCGAAACTCTAGCCTCAGACTCAGTACCAACTGGTGTCTCAAGTCATTGGTGGGTAGCTGCAAGTGCGTCGCTGAGTTTCTCTCGGTATGCTTGGGTTTGAGCAGCGCCGGTGAATTCTTGAGCAGCCCGTGCTTGCTCCTCGCAAGTGTCTAATGAAGCCTTAAGCTGTTGGTGGACTTGTCCGGCCCTTTCGTCGTTACAGGTCACGTATGCGGTGTTCATGAAACGTTTTATCTGGTTCTCCATATCTGCTGTATAGTGTTGCGTACGATCTTCAACGTTAACAAGGGTATCATTGACAGCTGCAAGCCCTGGACTGTCAACTAGCACCACCTCCGCTTGCATCATGAGACGTCAGCGATGGACAAGTTGATGGTCTTGTGCATATTGCTCTTGTGCTTGCTGGCCGGACTGATTCGGATGTCTGTTTACTTCCCTAGCATTGTGGTTTTGTATGCCGACATATGCCGCCATGACATGCAGCACTATACCTTCGCTCCCAAGAGGAGATCCTTCACTTAGAGCCGCACCAGAAGTCCGTGTCTTGGCCAAGGAAGTCAACCAAGACTGATAATACTAGCCGAGCGCCGCCCGCTTGGCGGGCGGGTGTTTAGGTTGGGTCCCAACTGCCACGCTGGCGCCGCGTTTGGTCTAAAACAGGAGAGGCTTCAGACAGAAATCCGTTTCGGACAGACAGACAGACAGACACCTTACTGTGATAGTTTTTTTAGATTCGTCCATTTCAAAGGTGCTCGCAATATTAACCCTTTGCAACAAAATGACCGCTCCGGACACACAAGCCCCGCACATTTTTATGGTATTGAAAGCGTTAATCCTTTACTTTGAAACTTCCCTAATAATGGAAATTTGTGACAATATTAATGGCCCTATAGTGAGAATGTGTTTAGGTCCTCTCAAAGCGGTGAGCAAAATATCCGCATACTGTACGCAGGGCTCCCGAATATGGCATTGATATTTATTGGGAGCCCGGAAGCGTCATAAATTATGAGTGCTTCAACTCTACAGCAACACATACATTATGACATCATGAAGCTAATGAAAATACATAAGATCATTATGCAGCGTTAACTTTCCATTACACAGTTATCTAGTCGCTTCATCTACAGTTTGCGCCGTCCAGTACTCGCTGTTCTGACGTAGCAATAGGATCATTTCCAAGGTAATAGGCAATAGGCCGTGACGCTCCTGCGCGTAGGTCGCCCTGGCAACGCTAAAAAAGCGCTCAACAACGTTAGAGGTGGGAGGGATTATGGTTACCAAGTCGTACCGCTGCTCGACAGCGTCCAACCTTCTGCGTTTCTGCAACATCTCGACGAATGAGGGCTCATCATTACTATTGCAGCCTTCTTCGTCCATCTCATCGTGCTTCAGCCGCCTGAACGGCTCCAGAATGGTCTTTTCCGACTTTGTTAGCCGATTAGTCTTGCCATTCTGGACACGGACACATCCCGACTCAAAGTCGGGGCTGTGGATGATGTCGGCACGTGGAGCTAATACAAACATACAAAATAAAGTTAGATAAACTGTAAATCAGCAAAATATAATGCACACACACCAAGATATTTGGCGTAGTGTGGTTTAAGAGCAATTAAGCCGTCACACCACACACGCACGTCCAGCAGACTGACCCCACCACCTTGAAGCGCCTTCGAAACTGATTCCACCTTCCGCAAGTCGTGCAGGAGGGACCTTAGCCTCTTGTTGGCCGCTGGAGCCGCAACGGCAACGGAAGTACTCGAGGATGTCCTCGTCGTTGTCGTCGCGGCATGATAGGAAGTAGAACCCTGAGACTTGAGCCGGCGTAAACATAGCGTGATGGGATTGAGTAGCCGAGGTGCGAGGCATGATAGCGAGCTAGGAAGGGTGTTGGTCTGCGTTCAAAATGAAGAGTAGCTGTTTGAGTTTGGTTGCCGGGGATGAATGTTCCGAAAACGAGTGGTTGCCTCAAACTCGGGCTTTGAGCATGGTCTGGGTGGCTGTGAAAGACGATTATGGTAAAGAGGTTTCAAACATAAATTATGCACAGATCCTGTTTACCAAAATAAATTAATAATATCATCCAGGGAAATCGAAAATAAATATATTTATGGTTTCATGAAAAATTATTGAAAGTACCATGGAGCCCTGACTGTACGCTCACGGAGATGAACATCTCCGATCTCCTCAACCCTCCCAGTCCAGCACGCATTGCGTCTGCGTCTTCATTTCCAGCAGCTGAATGTACACACCAATCACTCTTAGACGGTGCCGTGGCGCGTCCTCAACGTCTCCGTAAACGTCCAACGAAGACGCCACCAATCCACGCCACCTCGAATACAGTAGTGCCAGACAACCAGCGCAAGCGGCCGTACCGCATAAGCGTGACCCAGCAATTGAACCGCCGGGTCAATGCAAACTACGAGTCAAAGGTGTTCAACCTCACACTGGATAACAACGCATTGCGCCAGCAAGTGCAGCACTTGATGGAATGCCGAGATCTGTATCTTTCCCGACTCTTCCTCAACCGTCAGCAGCTTGAGGGTGACGTCCTTGACGTCGCGGAGAAGCTCGTCAATGGATTTAGCAAAAAGGGCCCCAACCTCACTGCGAGCCAGCGCAGTTGTGTCTTATCAAGCGAGAACATGGTTGACTCTCAAGGTGCCGGTGGAGGTGTGCATCAGCTTGTACTGGAGAGAGGAACGCACATTTTCAGCCATCGTAGCTGGATGAAAATTTCTTCACAAGTTATAAATTTTGTGGAGGAGGAAGAGGATGGCGCTTCTCCAGACGCATCAGAAATCCGTCGACTGTGCGGGGGCAGCAACGGTTGCGTTGTGGAAATGGTCGGCATGTTCACCGGTCGAATTAAGCGCGACATGATCGTTGCATTCTATCCTCACGTACTATCCGATGAAGCACTTGTAGCCAGACTCATTGGGTATAGCATCACATGTCCAGTGCGTCTCGTATTCTACTTTGACGATCAAAGACGAATTACCCACCAGCTAGCGCAAGTCGATGTTGTGGCGTCTATGAAACTTCTACAAAAGGAACGACCAGAAGACCATGCAGCGCTGATGGGCGGTAGCAAGTCTATTAGCTAAAGTGAGAAGATGATCTACTAGTGCATGTAGCAGCAATCAACAAAAAAAAAAAACAATATCATTTTTTTTAATTTGCTCGCAGTAAATGCGTGTAGCATCCCTTTAGAGTTCCGTTCGCTGTCGCACCAATGGAACATACGATACCCCCATCAGCTCTCGCGTCGCGAACGTCTCCTTGTCCGTGCGTTGAATCTCCAACAGCACTTGACTCGCTCCTTGTTCACCCACAGGCACAACCATCCTCCCTCCTTCTGCAAGTTGTTGCATCAGAGCTTTAGGTGGCTCAACTGCAGCAGCTCCAACATGGATAAAGTGGAACGGAGCTTGATTTGGCAATCCCGTCCAGCCATCAGCACCTGCCACCACAAACAAAAACTCCATTAGCCTCCCCTTCACATCCTCCACACGCTCAAACGTACGCTCAACAGAGACGATGCCTCTCCGTATGAGGTCTCCATCAGCTCGTTCAATATTCTTTTGCGCCAATTGCGCCAGTTGTGGGATGCGTTCAATCCCGAAGACTCTTCCTCCTTCTTGATCGACAAGATGCCCCAAACAAGCTGTCAGATATCCAGACCCGGCACCGACGTCCAGGACTCGAGGATGCTCAATGTTGTGCAGCGCCACTTCTGCCAATTCCAGTGCATACGCGTGCATATGAGGAGCGGAGATAGTTTGCTCGTAGCCGAGACGTTGAGGGGCATCCTGGTAAGCCTGAGCGGGGGATACAGGGCGAACAGCTTCTGGGTTGTCACTGGAGCCTGCTGGTGTCACGTACTGCACACGATCTGTAGCTTTCATGGCACGGATCACGCGCTGCGACTGCACGATCCCGGCGCGAGCTAGGTTATCCACAAGCCCGTCATTGGATAGAGCGCTGCACCGCCACGCCATGAGCACAAGAAGCAGCAAGAACGTGGTCTTCTCTCGTTATCAGATCCAACTTGTTTGCTTGCTTGATTGAAGTATCAGTATCAGGTTTCACAGATTTGGTACATGTATCAGGTCTTACAGCGTATTTCTTACTAGGGTTGACGGTTAGGTGTCATTGGCCAAGAGCTCACATAGTAGTGAAGAGCTACGTCTAGGAGAACCATGGGCAAGAACAAGATGAAGCAGCAGCTCAAGCGCCAGCAGCGTGACGTTCTAGGATCATCTTCTTCAAGAGATGCCAGTGTTGCTAGTAGGAATTCGACCTCGAACAAGAAGCAGAAGACCCAGAAATCGTCCGGAGAGAATGAGACTGAAGTGGAGATTGACACACTGGAATTTGACGACGCGTTCTCGGCCGGTTTGGCGTTTGAGCAGTTGGAATCGCATGACGGGGCGTTGGTAGCCTTCCAGCGAGCTGTCAAGTGCCAGCCCAGTCATTTAGGGGCACTCACGCATCTTGCGGACGTTTATTCTGCCGCTGGACAGCCGGGCGAAGCTCTTAAATGCTACGTGCGGGCTGGCAAGTTGGAGGACGGCAAAGCTGACGCCTCGGTCTGGTTCCGATTGGGTTTGGCACATGCAGCCATAGATCAGCAGTTGAAAGCCACGGAGGTCTACAAGAAGTCGTTGGAAATTAGTTCCGAGGCCTTGGAATCCATGAAGGACGGAGATGAAGATGCTGCGGAATTGAAAAAGGCGTACGGCGTTACGCTCGCGGCACTTGCTGATGCATTTGGTGAGCTTGGAGATATCGACTCAGCGGTGGAGGTTTTTGAAGCTGCTGCCAATAAGTTCCCAGATAACGCCAACATGCACTACAATCTGGCAAATATGCGCATGGCGAGGAATGGAAGCTCGGGAAACGACGCGTTTGACTCGGAGGTGGCTAAGGGCTTGGAACGAGCGTTTAAGCTTAGTCCGGATACGCGTGAGTTTGTGGAAGATCTCGCTGCGTACCTGGAACAGCATGACCAGCAGCCCGAATTCGTACGAGAACTGAAGGAAAAGGCACAAGAACTACCATCGGCTCAGAATGAATCTGACGACGAAGGCGAAGAGAAAGACGAGGAGGAAGATGAGGAGGAAGACAATAGTGGCAGTGAGGAGGAAGAAGAGGGAGAGAGCGAAGAAGAATGAACACAATAGATTACTGACAAATACGAATCCCTTAAAATTCGTCGGGGTTTGTCTGCTCGTCTTCGTACTTGAGACGACGCAGTGTGTAGCCGCGCTGGAGCGTAAGCACATCCAACACCGTTTTCTTTTTCTTGAACGCACTGACCCAATCTGCCGCTAGCTTCTTCACTGCAGTTGTTGGGTCATTCTCAACATCGTTTGAGTCTCCAGATCGGGCCTTAGCTTCACGTCGCAAGTCCTTGAAACTCTTTGCTTTGTACAGTTGCGTCCAGCGGTTAGATACGACTTTGAGTTCCAGTTCTTGAGGTAATCTCCGTGACAGCCTGGGGTGAACAATAGCGTCACTTTCGGACTCAAGGACCAACGATATTGCCACCTTGTAGTCCTCGTCGGCGCCATCGAATCTAGAGAGTAAACTTCGCAAATCTCCGCGAAGCACGTGTGCTTCAACCGCTTCTCGAGATTTCAGGGGCGCGAATTTCACCGCGATATCACAGGCACGCAGTGCGTGCTGCGTAGCCGTCACATCGTGTTCAGATTTGACTACGCGTCTAGAGAGCGTCGAGCATAGATGAAGTCCAGTCCGTACATGCTCAGGTATCTGGTGCTGGGAGCTATGAGGCTTTAAGAATGCGTCAGAATGTCCACTGCTGCCCGTATCGCTGACATCATCAACACGCTCGTTTCTGGTGGTCGACGGCCGCCACGTCACCATTGAAAATGCCCATTCCGAGGCCGAGTAGACCATTGCAAGCTGCACCAGATACGCGATCACCAAACCTGCCACCACGAATCTGTACACTCGATGCCTTGTCTTGTTTTTCTGCACTCTTCTCCGTGTCTCGGGGTGAGCTGGTGTGTCAATACCACATCCAAACTTCTTCCTAAAAGCAGCATCTTTGAGTCTGTAGCGTCTCTCCCATCTGCGCTTGTCCTCTTTAGATTCCCACCACCTTGAGTCATCATTTACCTCCTCCTGCTCTTCACTTATTGCGTTTTCTTCTTCAAACAGCTCTTCAGCACTCGTGTCTTCTTCTTCACTGTTGCCTTCTTCTTCTTCCTCTTCTGACGGCACATAGTCACTCTCTTCATCTGAGTCTGAGAGCGCCATTAGACGGAATTTAGCGAATATTCTCCGCTTGGGCAATACCAGTACCGAAGCTTCTTCTTCTTCTTGAGCTTCTTCCGGTTGTCGGTCGTCAATCGACGTCGCGTCCGACTTGAGCTGCTGGTGTTGCGTTGCAACCAGCTGCTTGAGCTCAAATGAGGGAGCGCTGGCTGTGGTCATATAAGGGGCTTTATCACGCCAGGCGTCTCCTCTGCGATAATGCCGTCTACTGCCAGGGGCGGCACTTGAGATTGCCAGCATTTCGTCCGTTGTTGATGCGTTTCTCGTTTGACCTGGTGGTACGTTGTACCAGTCTTTTACTCACGCTTGTACTTTCGAATTTTATCCAATCCGAATATTGGCTAGTTTTGCAATTTACTATTTAGAGACATTTTGAGTCATGGCTACTTTTTCAATTTATTGAAATCCTTTTGCTCCAATCCGAGACATGGCTAATTTTGCAATTTACTTAAACGTCTTTGCCGACGGCTCATTTCACAACTTCCTTCGAGAAGCAGTCAGGAGCTCTACGCAGTCGGGAACGCAGCGATGACGCGTGGTAACCAGCGAGACACGGATCGTGCGGTGCGTACAGGATGGTTTGCTGTCGAATGGGCATCATTTTGATGCATTGTCTGTGTTGTGGCACTCGGAACTGACGGAGTTATGTGGGGTCGGTTACAACTGTTGCGATGATGCAGCGCGCTCAGGCACGTCAGGCCAAGAACGCCAAGTCCACCTCGGGTGGTAACCCGCTGGCCAAACGTGAAGCCGATGCTAAGGCTCTGCAGGAGAAGATCGCACGCAAGGCAGCTATGAAGGCTGAGGGCGGGGACGCCAACGCCAATGGTGGTAAGGGCGGCAAGACTGGCAAGCAACAGAAGAAAAAATAGATACCTATCATTGGCTCGAAGCCAAGCTGCTGGGGGCTGAGGGTTCTATAGACCGTATTAGACAGAAACGAGAGTTCTGCTAGCTTTGGAGAGGTTGTGGAGGACGGCAAAGCTGAGAAATGAAGCGTATTTTACTCGAGCATGGATCGAAAGTCTGCGAGGTTGATGCGGCCGTCACGGTCGGCATCTGCGCACGAGATGAGCACGTCAAGGTCTTCCTCGGTGAGTGCACCGTAGCCCAGCCGTTCGAACACGTAGCGCAGCATTTCACGCGATATGAAGCCCGTTTCTTCAGGGTCGTACGCCTTGAAGGCTTCTGCTACGGGATCGAAGTTCTTGACTTCATTTGACAGCAGAAGAGCTTGTAAATACTCCTCTGTCAGTTCTCCTTCCTCACTGACCAGTAGGCGCACGTCTTTGAGACTCATGTTGTCGTAGAAGATGCCTAGTCTTGAGCGAAGGTTATCCAGTGTCACGCGACCCTTCTTCTCCACGTCCAAGAACTGGAACGCCAAGTGGATCTGTTCTGGCGTGACCAGCACCCCACCAAACTCCTAACAAGGTATCATCTGGGTAAGTTGCTAGTGTTTTCGCACCCGTTGAAGTGTATGAAGACGTACATTCTGAAGCACTTCAGTATCCAGCTGCGACCCACGTCGTGGGGCTGTACTTGTGCTCATCTTTCGAGCTGAAGTCGGGGATGGAGAACCTTCCTGCATGTTCGCTTCGAATGCTGCTATAAATTATGTTTAGGCCGATAGATAGTCACATGGTAGCGATCTCTATTTTTAAATATTTAAAAATATCGTTCCGACAATAACAGTTTGCTCTGATTGGCCGGTTTTGAACACACACATTTTGACCAAACCCAATCTCGTAATATTACGATGGACCCGGCAGCGTACGATGAGGACGTTTACCGCGCGGAGCTGCTGCACAAGACGCGCGCGAACGAGACGGTCGTGTACCAGGCGATCTTTGTGCCAGAGCATATATCGGGCGGACAGACCGTACTCGTGGCCGCGACGAGCGTGGGGTTGCTTCACGTCTACCAGCTTGGGGAGGTCATGAAACCCGCATATTGGGATTGTGTGGGGAATGGCGAGTAAGTCCGGAACAAAAACTACCTCACGAGCGTGCAGTTTATACTAATATTGCTGTTTTACTGTAGAGCAACTGCATTTCCAGGACCAAATCTCTCCTTCCAGGCACATCCGACGCAGATTTACTCACTCCGCTTTACGAATGATGAATCGAACCCATTGTTAATCAGGTAAGTATCAATTGTAGTCATGCGTTGATATTTTAGTATGTATTCACTGATATGTTGTTATTTCTATCAGTGGAGGAGACCAGGATTTCCGAGTGTGGAAGTGGAAGGATATCCTGGCAGCAATGGATGATCCTGCACTTGCCAAGGTGCTGAAGCCTGTTCACGTCGACCATTTAAAGCGCAGGACCTTGGGGTTCAGAGGAGCTTTACTACCAGCTACAGAAATCAATGATGTGGCGGTGAGCAAGACTTCAGGACACTTGTTCTTGGCAGGTGGAGACAGCATCGCGCACGAATGGGATGTGACGACACAGCAGTTCACCAGACAGTTCACAGGCCACGAGGACTACCTTCATGCAGTGCGTCATCTGCAGCATTCACAAGAGCTCGTAACAGGCTCTGAAGACGGCACACTTGGCATCTGGGACATGCGCCAACACAAGAAGGTGGAGTTTTTGCGTCCTCAGCCGACAAGTCAATCAGCCGAGTCATCGCCGCCATCTCTGTGGGTCGGTGCTGTAGCCCACGACGATTCTGAAATGTGGCTCGCATGTGGTGGTGGTAGTAAACGGTCTCCTGGTGGTCGATCTCACCAAACGCAAACCAGCGGCTTCCTGGGTATGTGGCACCTTCCCTCGCGCGTACCTGTGCATTACACGAAGACACCTAACGATGTTCACGATGTCGTGTTCCACCACATGGAGCTGTTGAGCGTGGGAAATGATGCCGGTCTTAAGAAGTGGAATCGCAGCTCTGGCCAACTGCTTGCGGCTGCCAGATCGACGTTGCCGTCCTGCCACTTCTGTGTGGTTGACCAAGCCACTGATGTCATTGCTGTCGGTGGTGCTGCACCTTCCATTGACATCTACACGATGCCTGGTGTCGTTAGTTTTTCACTGGTTGTCGACAACGAATAAGCTACAGCATTGTAAGTCTCAAATCGCACACGTAGTATTCTATGGTCATTTTTGCTCTATTTGACTACAACTAATTTTGTGCAGTGCCTTGATCACAGATCGTATTTCTTGATAGTGCGCTTCATCAGCTCGTTTGAAGTGAACATGATGGCAATCGATGGCACCACCTTGGTGAAATTCGGGGCAAGGCCTTTGTACAAGCCACGGACTCCTTCCTCGCGGACGATCGTGCGCAGACCGCCAAGGGTACTTGTGTACTCCGTGGCTTCTCCACGCATAGCACTCAGCTGGAATCTACGGCGGAGAATATCCATCGGATAAGCCGCTGTCTGGCCGCATGCACCTGCAAGCGCCCCGCAGGCCAGTAGATACATGGCGTCCGGATCACCATTCTCGTTCCGTGGCACAGTCGTACGGAGAGTCTCAAAAACAGTAAAATTAAGACCCACGTAGGGAGCAATGCCCCAAATTGTGGGCAGTACGCCTCGGTATACACCACGTAGACCTTCAGTCCGCACCACAGTCGACAGCACATTGAAAATGCCGGTGTGTGCAGTGTTAGCCAGTCCTCCTTGTACTGTCAGACGCGCTCGAGCCGCGTCCAATGGGTAGGTGATACAAACGGAAACAACACCAGCAATGGCGCCAGCAAAGAGCTTCTGCATCGAGCTGAGTGTCTCGGCGCCTTCGGAGAGCAAAAGTGGCTTAAGCTTCTCGAAGGTGGCGAACTGAATGGCCACGTACGGGAACACGCGCACGCAGTTGGCTCCATTTCCCTTGAAGTAGCCTCGCAGCCCTTCCTCCGCATGGATCTGACGCAGCGACTGGCCCATGGTGCGATACTTGACTGAATCGGCCTGAACTCCACCCTTCTTGATGTAGTCCTGCACCTGTAGCAGGATTTTCAGCCGCTCCAACGGAGCTACAGCCGTGCGAGACGCGCAGCCAGCGACTACAGTTCATGTAGAGATCAAGGCAATGGGTTAGAGTGTATTAGTGGCAGATAAAAGGAGCTCGTGTTGACGTACTGCCGCCGCATACGAGGTTCTGCACGTCCTTCTTGTCCATTGCGGGCGAGTTGGCGAATGGTGACGTCGATGATGGCAACGGGCAGACGAGCGCACCAAATGGCATAACATTTCAGAGGTCTCAAGGTCAGTTGTTACAAAATCTAAGTGTTCACACGTCGCAGTTGGAAAGGAGTGATGGTCGTATGCAATATTGAGCCTCAGATGCACATAACCATGCGCACTTCAGCTTTGGCTTTTTCGGCGGTACGTGAGCTGTTGAGTTGAGTATCCTTCGGGGATTAACGTAGTGAAGTCCATGATTCATTCAAGACATGCAAACTGCTCTTCACCTTTCTGTTAGCTCTGCACTTGTCTAGATCTTGCTCTTCAGCTGCGAGATGAGGAGACCGGCGGCAAACGCGATGACCACCGTGCCGATGGAGTAGACCTGGCACTTGGGAGGCACCGGGCAACCGTGGTAAACCGAAGCGTAGCCACAAGCTGGGTGCACAGGGATAATAGCCTGCAGCTTCTTCTTGAGGTCCTTGACCGCCTTGCCGGGCTGTGCCACCTTGTGGCCGCACTCGATGAACGCGCCTTCAATGGCCTCCACCGTCTTCAGGATGTGGTCCAGACGGCGCGTGCTAGGGCCCATGTGACCAATGCGGAAGTACTCCGTCTTAATGGCTTTGTGCAGACCGCCAGCCAGGGACACACCGCGCTTCACGACCTTGGGAAGGAAGTCAGTAGCTCCCACTCCAGCAGGATAACGCACACACGTCAACGTGTTGGCGCCGGAGCCTTCCACAGTCACGAGCGAGCAACCGAGCGTCTTCATGGCCTCCTTCACAGCATCACCGATGAGCTTGTGCTCTTTGAAGCGCTCCTCCATGCCGCCGTTCTCGAGAAGGATGTCAAATGCGACGTTGAGGGCGAAGAGGTGGTTCACTGACGGCGTAGCGAAGTAGCTTGGCTGGCGGGCCTCATAGTTCTTCATGATCGGCAGCCAGTTGCGCCAGTCCACGTAGTACTTGACCGTCGACGTGTTCTTCTCGAAGAGCTGCAGCGCGCGTGGGCGGATAACCAGCAGACTCAGTCCAGCGGGGACACCGATGCACTTCTGCGAGCCCGTGAGCACTACATCGAGGTCCCACAGCTTCATACGAGTCTCCTCGCCACCAGTGGCGCATACACCATCCACCACAATGACAGCGTCCGGCTGGATACGGCGAATAGCAGCTGCAAACTCCTTCACGTGAGCGCGGACGCCCGTAGACGTGTCCACATGAGTGATGGTCACCACCTTGAAGCTCGTGCCGCTCTGCAGCACCTTCTCCAGCTCCGTAATCGACGGCTGCGAGCCAATCTGAGCTCAAAAACATCAGTCAGCACCCTGGATCATACCGCTAATCTCTCTCTGTCCTCACCTTGCCACGGATATGCGTTGTCTTCGCGCCGTAACGCTCCAGACACTCCGCCAGGTTGTCTCCAAAGTAACCTGCGTATCAATAAGACAGTCCTTTAAGTAAGTATCTTCCTCTTTGTCGCCCGTCGGTAAGAACAACACACCGTTGTTCACAATCAGCACGTCGTCGCCCTTGTTGACCAAGTTGGCGCCGACCATGTCCCACCCGAGGGTTCCTGAGCCTGCAACCACGAGCGGTTGGCCGTCTGGGGCCAGGAAAACCTTGCGCATCTTCTCCAGACACTGGCCGAAGACGTCGATGACGGTTTTGTCCACGTGGGAGATGCCTTCCATACCGAAGGGCTTGAGCACACGTGGCTCGAACTCGATGGGACCCGGGTTCATGCACAACACGTTCTTGGTCATGCTGGATAGGGGTGTCAAATATGGGGGGAGTGAGCTACAGAAAGGGAAACAGGAGGGAGGAAGACGTACGTTAATGGAGAGGGGAGTCTTGCGTCCTGTGCCGTCGATCTGCGAGTGACGGATCGATTGAAGCGAGTGGAGAGTACAGAGTTTGTTTTCAATCTCTCTCATATTTGCTCTTGTGATTAATTTATTATCGCAATAATATTTAATGCTGCGGTGTTTAAACACTATTTATTGCTTTTTGGGAAAATTTATTTATGAAGGTCATTGGTTTGAAGATTTCTGTGATGCGTGCACCGACGGAACACGATTCAGAAGTGAATTGACCACCTATCAAATCGCATAAAGATACGCAACGTTGAAGTGAACATATTCGCGTACGTAAGCAGATCGATTGCCCATTTCACTTGTCTTCGGCACCTTGAGCCAGGGCATTTGCAAGACAACGAGGACACAGCAATCCTCATTTTGGTGCATCCTGGGCAAACGTCATCCGGTATCGTAACTAACTCACTCCGACAAACCGAGCGAGAATGGCCCAGCTGAACTCGATCGTTTGTCAAGTTAAGTTGCAGCTGGAAGATGACCATCAAAGCAAGAAGGTTTTAGCAGGGAGCTCCATTTCGCCTGGTTTGGGGAACAGTAGGCTGAGCTGAAGGTGAAGGCTTTACGCGAGCTGTCTGGCTAGATCAGCTTCCAATGAGGCAAGTGACTTTGCTATTGCGATTCGGAGCCGTCTTTGGCCATGGAACGCGTCTGTCGAGATTACGATTGTTTCCGAAGAGAAGGAGCATTTTGTGACGATCACTAAGACTCGCAAGTGGTTTGAAGACACGCAAGACAAGTTGCCAGAGTATAAACCCGAGCTGGAGCTTCTCAACAACCTCATGGAACATGGAAATAAGAGGAAGAAAGCGTGGCTAATTGACTAAACTTTACTTGCAGTTGATATTTTACCAAATACATTTCCAGCCATTCCACTTCAACTTCAGTTTTATCTTTCGTACTTAACCGCATATAACCCTTTTCTTAAATCTGGACACGTCATTGACCCATAACGCCACCATGCACGCACTGCAGCTCGCCTTCTGGCGGAAGCCTCTGCATCTCGAGACGTCCTCCCACTCCATCCAAGAAGAGAACGCGCCTGAGATCCAGCGCACACTCGGGCTCTTCGACCTTCTCATGATCGGCATCGGGGGCACCGTCGGCTCTGGCGTCTTCGCCACTGCCGGCCTCATCGCTAGCAGTTACGCGGGTCCGGCCGCCACTTTATCGTGGTTATTGGCCGGAGTCGGCTGCTTATTGAGCGGTTTAAGCTTCATGGAGCTCGCGTGTCTCATTCCGAGTGCTGGCAGCACTTACGCCTACGCGTACCATGCGCTTGGGGAGCTCCCAGCTCTTCTCGCTGGCTTCCTATTGACACTTGAGTATGGCGTCTCTAGTGCAGGTGGAGCACGCGCTTGGAGCGACAAATTAACCCAATGGATGGAGACCCAATTAGGCGTTCAAGGTCCCAATTGGATGAAACCTAAAGACTCGGTGGTTGACTTGTATGCCGGACTCTTGATGGCAGGAAGCACCGCTATTGTCCTGTGTGGCATGCAGGCTGGGAAAGTGGTGGTCAACGTGGTGACTATGACGAAGATCACCGTTGTGATGTTCATTATTGTGGTCGGGTTGGCCAATTTTGATCCCGAGAAAATGGCGCCATTTGTGCCGGACCAAAATATTGTGGAAGTGCACGGTAAGGAGACGGTAGCTTTCGGGTGGCCTGGGGTGCTCCTTGGGGCTAGTGCGAGCTTCTACGGGTACATTGGCTACGACGAAGTGTGTTGTCTTGCTGGAGAAGCGAAAGACCCAGCGAGAAATATCCCACGAGCGGTTGTGGGCACAATTCTAGGAGCTGCTACACTGAGTATCCTCGCGACGTTCGCGCTGGTTGGGATGCAGAAGTACACGGACATTGACGCAGAGGAATCGTATGGGAACGCTTTCTCCAGTATTGGACTGGATTGGGCAGCGTCTTTTGTGGCGTCAGGGGAAGTGCTGACGATGCCGATCACGTCGTTCATTGGCTTCCTCGCCCAACCGCGGGTGCAGTACGCAATGGCCAAGGATGGACTGCTACCGTCGATGTTTGCTGATGTTGACTCGAAGGGGAACCTGTTCAAGGGCACTCTGCTGTGTGGCGTTGGGGTGACGTTACTCGCAGTGCTTGTGCCTTTCCACGTGCTCTGGAACTTCATTTCTCTCGGCATTTTGGTCGCGTTCAACCTCACCAACAGTTCGTTACTACTGGTCCGTGCTTCACGCAGTACGAAGTCAGAGGAAGAAGACTCGAAGCCGCACCAAGGTGCGATGATTGCTGGGTATCTCGTTTCCTCCTTCCTGGCAGCTTTCCACTGGCAGAAAGGAGTCGTTGCCAGTGTTCCGCTCTCAGCAACAACCAACATCTCGCTGTTCGACAGCTACATGCAGACGGTGGGGCCTTTCGTCGCTGCGTTGTTCACAGTGATAGCTATCGCTCTCATGTTCGCTTTAAGCGACGCTGAAAAGAAGCAGACTGCGGCTTCTGCTGCAAAGAACAAGGCTCAGAGTGGACCAGTGGAGATCGTTTTGTCCTCAAAGAAGCATGAAGACTGTGAGTCAAGGCCTGGCGGGTGTCATCATAGAAAACGCTCCGTCGATCGAGACGACGATGACACTGGCTTAAAGGAAGAAGACGATGAGGTTGAACGCAAAGGAAAAGCCTCGGAATCAACTTCTCGTCCTGAAAAGGGGCATGCACTGTCCAATGGAGCTACAGTGGACAGCGAGGGTGAGGAGGACACGATTGAAGCGTCCAGCAGCAGCAGCCGCGATGAAGATGATACGGACGAGGAAGTGGCAACTTTCCGAGCCCCTTTCGTGCCCTTCGCGCCGTGTGTGGCGATCTTCTTCAACTGGTTCCTATTCGCCCAAATGGACGGCACAAGTGTGCTGCTCATCGTGCTCTGGCTGCTGCTGGCTGTGATCGTCTACTTTAGCTACAGCCGTCACCACAGTTTGGCCTTCCAGCAGACCAAGTACCGCCAACTGGCGCAGCAATAGAAGAGTTATCAAGGTTCAGGTGAGCAATATGAATAACTGGAATACCCCCCTCAAGCTAAAGCCCGCCTGCCATGCCGAGGTTGAGCTGCTGCTGACGCTGTTGCTGAGCCACGTGGAGCGTGTTGAGTTCTTGCAGGGTACGGAAACAGTCCTGCTTCAGGTGCTCGTAGTCGACCTCGCGGGACTTGGAGTCGATGTACTCCTTCAAGTGGAAGATATTCTGCTCGTGGTGCCTCAACTTCTGCTCCAGCGCGTCCAAGTTCTTGGCCGTCTCCTGCTGGGCCGTCTCGTGTACCAGATTCTCCAGCTGCGTGCTCAGTGCTGTGACCTGTTGGCGCATCGCATCCCGACGGCCGATGTACTGCTTCTTGAGCCGTAGCAAATGCTGTTTGGTCTGCGCGTGGACTTCTTGGAGGGAATCGATCTTCCCAAACTCCGTCATATCCGCCGTCATGGTGTCCATCTTCTGCAGTAAACTGCTGAGTTCCAGCGCGATCTTGGCGTCCAGCGTATTCACCTTATCGAGTTCCGCTTGCCGCTTCTGAAGCTCCATGGTCAATCGCTGCTTGGTCGTGACGGAAGACTCGAGCTGTCGCTCCTTGAAGGTCAAGTCGCGCCGCATTTCTTCCAGATTGGCAGCGTTCGTGCCCGGTAGTTTATCCTCTTTAGCCATCCCCGCTGAAATGTGTTCAAGCAGTTGAACGATCACATTTTGAGCTGCACGTTGCGCTTGCATCTCCGCCTCCTTTTTAGCGGGAAACTGTTCGAGGAACGACGTCATCTCCTTGTCTTTCGCGAACAACGCCTCGTACTTGTGCGCCGGGTCACTCCCGCTTGCCCGTTCGTCCAATTCACTCTGAAGATCAGCCAACGCCTTGCTCAGCTCGTGTTTCTCTGCTGCTGTGGACTGGAGAACGCCTTCCAGCGCCTCCATCTTGCTCTTGTCCTCCTTGACCTTGGCCAGCAGCACAGCTCGAGCCTCGTTCGGGTCCATTTGTGCCGTCTTGGCATCGTCAGCAGCAGCGTCGCGCTCCTTCTGCAGCCGTCGGACTTGGCGCTCCAACGCTTCGTACTCGTCTCGGTAGCGGTCGGAGCTCAGCTCCGCCTCCTTCTGGTGAATCGCGTGCATCACGAGCTCCAGCTCCTGCGATCTGGCCTCAATCTCCACTTCCGTTTGGTGGTGCTCCTCGAGTAATTCCTTGTAACGCTGAAGCTTTTGGGGCGCCAACTGGTTGATCTTGTCCTGGTGCTTCCCGTGGATCTCCGTCATCTCCGCCTCCATGTTGCGTACGCTTTTTTCCTGCTCTTTATTCATCAAGAAGACCCGATCCACGTCTTCCGCTTCCTTGCCATTGCGTTGCCGTAACTGGTCCTGCACCTGTCGGATCTCGGCCGGATCCGTCGCGCTTCTCATCTTGTCCATTGCCAAGTTGTAGTCCGCCAATTGCCCTTCCAAATCACGCACTTCCAACGCCATCGTCTCGTATTTCCGTTCCAATTGGGCGCATTGCGCCTTGTCCTTCGCGTCCTGTTCGATTTCACGCTGGAGTTTCTCGAGTTCGCTCGTGATTTCGGCGGTTTTACTGTGTAGTTTCCCCTTAAAGAACGACGCGTCCTGCACTTGCCGTCCGGGTCCGGCACTGCCGACCCGCATCCCCATCATGCCTTGCTGAGTCACAGGGCGGTCCGACACGTTCACTTCCGTGTTCAAACTGATGCCAAACCCGGCGGTTTGACCCGGAGTGGCTGGCGCTTGTTGCCCCGTTCCAAGGCGCCCAGTTAACGGACGACCGCCGGATGCCGAGCTGAGCATACCCCGTTGACCCGTTCCAGGTCGAACGCCTGTGATCGGATTGAGACTTTGGCCTGTTCCAGGACGACCGGAAGGTAAACCGCCAATAGGAGCGACATTCGCACCCCCGCCGGTGCCAGGACGTTGACCAGAGCTCGTTCCAGGACGTGACATGAAGGATTAGAGGTGGTAGATCTTAAAAAGGAATGAAGCGGCGCTTTATGATCTTGAATTGTTTTTTTTTCTTCTTCTTCTTTTAAAAAACTTTAAATAAATTACAGGCAGTTGCATGGTGCGTGGCGGAGCAACGCTCGAGTCAATCCACGCAGAGTTTCTCGTTGGGTGGAGTGTTGAGGGCCGGTGGATCGGGAATAAACACGTGCGAATTGCATTTTCGCTCTCAACTTGGATTCGGCTGTCGAGTCTCTAGATTTGAAGTTTGGTGTGTTTCTTGAAGTTTCAGATCTGTCGCTGTCAAGAAGCCCAAACGCTCGCAGTGTGGCGCAGAGTCCAATAGCTCGGCATCGCTCGTGTAAATTGTTATTCGCATCCATGTGGTCTCGCTCGTAGTCGAAGAACCGGAGGTAGATTCGAAGAACGTGGGCTAGCAGCTCCAGTGTGTGTACTTCACCAACGGATTCATTGCTCTGCATGCTGGCTAATGCCTTCAGAATGGTGGTCAGTGCGACATCGATCTTGTACTCCCGATCCACAAGGTAAAGCATGTTCTTGCCTGTGGAAATTAGTGCAAAAGTTAGCGTTTTTCCTTGTAAGTAAACAAAATATCGAGATAAAAGTTACGAACCATTTGATAAAACCAATGCGAGAAGCTTGAGAACACCAGCGATATTCACGATCTCAGTGCCATCTAGGTCAGCTTCGAGCTCAAGAAGCTGCAAGAGGAATTCCATGACGAACGGAGGGGTGGCAGCGAGTTGACCGTCGCTGTTGTATCTGCACAGCCAAATATCTTCCAGGAGCTCCATCCAGACCACCACGACATTTTGCACTGCAGTATCTTCGCCTTCCGCTGGTTTGTGCTTCCGGATAGCAAGAGTTAAATTCCCAAGGAGATCGAAAATCTCGCGAGTTCTAATCAACGTCCGAAGCTGCGCAATTTCTTGCTCTAGTGGTTGAGTGAGGTTTCGGAGCAACTTCATCGTCCAGAAGGCGAGACTGTAGTGTGCACTTAGTAACGACTCTCTTTCATTGCTGCTAACGAGGCATTTATCCAGCCATGGCCGGATAAAAGCCAAGAAGTTTTCCAATTCTTCCACTGACCATGGAGCTGATCGAGGACTCGTGTTGTTACCAGTTCGGGGATAACTGTACAACAGAGCGAGACTTCCGACTAAGTATCGAAGCGTTGAAGTCTTGACTTTTTCATCACCCGACGAGCTTGTGGTTAGCTTAAAAAGCAAACGTCGAACGACAGGAAGAGCTCCATCCTGATCCAAAATCTTCCTCACATTGTACTTAGCCAGCGTGAATAGAAGAAACGAGACGTGGTAACGAGCCATCAGCAGATCCGCCGAGCTCCAAGGAACGTCATGATCTCGCGAAGGATCTTCGTCTTCTGGCAACGAAAAGCTTCTTTCATACAGACGAAGAACTTGTAGTGGAAGTTGATGGCTGAGGGGATTATGACAAAATTGCAGACTGTGAGCTCCGTTCTCGCCCCGAAACTGCAGTAAATGGTGGAGTAGTTCTGTTACCAAGTGAGAAATCTCCACGTCCTGATTGAAGCGGAGGAATATGTCTCTGCTGAGTGCCATAACGTCATTTTGAACGAGTTTTGCCAGGAAATTAAACGCACGAGAGGCATTTGGAGACTTGACGCAGTGGCGAGCAAGACACACAAAGCATCGGAGAGCGCAGACCTGCAGATCTCTGACGTTCGGGAAGCGCAGGAGGACATTTCGAAGCACTAAAATGGTCTCCTCCCGCACTAAAAGCACATCAGTGTCCGTCGTTACTCGCTCTCCATGAGGATTTACAGCGATAGCTGCCGACTCAGCTTCATCCAGCATGGAAAGCATGGTACATAGTATCCATTGCTGGACGTCTGCGTCATTTGGGAAGTCTTGAGCAGCTTGGAGCAGTCCAAATTGGTCCTTTAGCTCCTGTTGTTCTCGTATCCAATGCTGCTGAGTCTCTTCAGTGAGCATCAGCATCCTCTCCATCTCTTCGTGGGCGCGTTGCAGTCGATTTCGAGCTTCTCGGAAAACGGTTTCTTTCATTTGCACAATTTGGTCCTTCTCTTTTTCAAGCTGAAGCTGTAAATCAGTGTACATCGTTCTCTTGCTCTCCAGAGAATCTTTTGATCTCTGGACCTGTTCGCTCCATTCACGGTCTAGGTTGTTAGTGGCTTGTAGAACTTCCCATTCTTCCCATGCACAGCTTTCCCAGTCCCCAAGCAGCATTGACGCATGGGCTTTAGCTAGCGTCACTTGCTCAAATTCAGCTACTGCTGCTTGATGAATCTCCAGTAAATGCGCTTCTTCCTGCTGTTCCAAAGCGAGTTTCTCTCGTTGAGGTGCTAGCAGGCATTTGTCTACTAGCGTGTACGGCGCGACATCAAAAGCCACGTTATTCCGCTGCCAAAGACACGTAAAAGTGAGGTGAGGGCCTGTAAATATTGCTTTCGACTACGTACCAAGTCGGGGATGTCCATTCGAGCACCGAACTCCATCAGAAACAGCACCATCTCGTCCTGATTGAACTTGCAAGCCACATGCAGAGCAGTGGAGCCCACTTTGTTCTGCAGGTCGACCTTCACTCCGAATTCAAGCAGCAATTGAGCACAACTGGCGAATCCGTGCTGAGCGCACAAGTGCAGGCCGGTGCCATCCGCACAGGGCGTGTATCTCGCAGCGTTCAAGTCGACTCGAGACCGATTCTCACGGAGGAACTTCTTGACGCTCTTGAGGTTGTTCTGGAGCAGTTCCGCCCAGAATGGTCTTAGGAGCTCTGAAAGCTGCATGGCATTGAGCTTAAGGCCCACAGTGGAGCGTCTAGGAGAACCTTCATTCTTCCTGGATGGTATATCTTCAACAACCTTCTTACGTGATCGATTGACCATTTCGCAATGTCACTGATAAAAATGGAGATCCCATGAATACATGTAGGAAAAAAAAAAACTTATTAAATTAATACTACGTGGTATTATAGTAAGTATTTTACTTGTAAAGCTTGAAAAACAATGGGAGTCTGTGAGCTTCTTCCCCGAAAGTGTCACATTCAGCGTCCATTACAGAGCACAAGGACGAGGAGTTCATTTTGAAATTCGACCTCGATCAGAAACAAGTGAGGAAGCCGATACGCCCACAATTCGAGAAAATGGAGCAAAATACCTCGACGATCCGTTTGGGAGCTGCAACAGCAGTGGAAGCAGCTCGGACGTTGGCGGAGACAGCGAGAGCTCAAGCGGAGGCAGCTGAAGCGGAAGCGCTGGTGGTTCAAGCGCAAGCAGAGGCCGCTCATGCTCTGGTGGAAGCTGCGAGAGCTCAGGCGGAGAGCGCACACTCTCGAGCGGAGGCAGCTCAAACGCTCGCGGATTGGTCGCGAACGCAGGCAACGACTGCCCAAGCACTCGCGGACAAGTTGGCTGCTTAATTGGAGCAAGTTTTACTAGGCAAGAAAATAGTCTAAGACTAATGTTGAGCACTTGCTTCCTTTACAAGTATGCACGGAAGAACTGGACGTTGAGTATTAGAACTAATTTCTTGCACACAACAAGCAACCACGTCCGAAAGTGAAGTTGGCTTTCTTGCTACACACGTCGCAGGTTCGGAAAGGGAGTGATGTGATTGGCAGAATTTCTCATTTAAAACGTAAAATAAATCATGGAGGGGCGTGGTTCAGCGTTAATGCGCGAACCAAGAAAACACCAGCTCCATGTGGCAGAAGATATATGAATTGTTCAGCGAAGTTTCAACCGCATCTCAACGTTGCCTTAAAGCGCTGGAAAGCCACTGGATGCTGCTATTCGGAGAGATCAATAAGTTCTCGAGTATACATGTACATACTCGTTTATCTCGTGCTCCGGATAACGCGCTGTACATGTATCATTGCACCGCATCAAGACCGAGTGCAATCAAGGAAAAGTGGAACAGGTCAATACCAATACCAAGTCTAAATCAGGCTACAGATGCTCAAGTGGCTGCTGGGAATTCAATGCACCAGCAACGGCACCCAATCGTTAACGGAGTCGGAGATCCGTCAAATAGAGGTGGATCTGGTTGATATTGTGAAAGCATTGCCTGCACTAAAGCGACTCGTGCCAACTCAAGAATTCGACAACGTGCTTTCATCTCTTGCACAGAACGCGAAAGCGTTGCAAGCACAACCAGAAGCTCAACGACAGAGGCTTGCAACTAATGTGCTGGGGTTTACGAGGACTGAGGTGGCGGCAGTTACCGATAGCCAACGATTTACAATCCAGTCCAATTTACTCCAGACGGAGCACGGACGTTTGGTGTGGAACTGGCGATGCAAGCAAGCACAAGTGAATGTTGGCCAAGCTGCATTGGAGAGAGCAGATTCGAGCAGAGAAAAGCGCTAACTGAAAGTCAGGGATTAACTAAGAAGAAAACACATCTATATTCCAGTTTAACCCTTAGTCGGTTCGGCAATACTACTAGCCATCGCGCCGAGGGCAACAGCAAGGCGCTTATCAAGCAACGCGAATCTACCCAGCAGAGAAATCCAAACGATATATCTTGGGGACAAAACGAGGTACAGTATTACATAGTTGTTGGTGAATAAATAACCTTCTTTGGGCGTTTCGGCAGCTACGCTTCCACGAAAGCGCTCTAAGATTCTGCCGCTGCCACGATAGCAAGTGGCCACGGGTCCACTCCACCGACATGAGATGATACTTCTACTTTCGAACGCGAGCTGACCCGCCCGACTGAGTTCTTCAACGATGCTGTACACAACCTTCACTATCCTATCAACGCATGCATTATGCCCAGCAAAACTGCATGTGTCACGTGCATGCAGCTCACACACTACATGAGTGGTAAGCCAGTTACATGTACCAAAAACTTGAAAAAGATACACTTGAAGCGAGTTTTTTCTCGTCCCACTTTTGGTTGTGCTACTGCTGCTCAGTTTTATGCTCCGTCGCGCTTTTTCAGCCAATAGCCGTTTCCATAAAACATGACTTGATCTCACTATGCTCCCTCTTCAGGCTTCGCCTTCTTGTCAGACTCGTACAAAAGCAAGCGAGTGCGGAAGAGAAGCAGCCCCAGCCGTCGCCCCTTTCAGAGCACGATCCGCCAGCAGCAGGCAGTTCCCCAGTCCCGAGAGCACTCCCATCGTATCCATCGCCAAGCAAAGCGTCTGCTACGCGCTTCAACCAGCAGAAACGGAGGAGAACTGACGTAAAAACCAGGTCTCAAAATGTCAACAGAGAACGGCACGTCCGGCGTAGTTTCACCCTCCAGACGCGAGTCCACGGACGCCCGCGACCTCATGCGAAGCTTAGAGCGTTCGTTGACCGAGGCGGCGGTCTCCCCGCGCGCTAACTCCTCTCGTAGCCCGAGAAACGTCCCAACAAGTGCTGCCGCCTTGTCTGTTAACACCACGGATGTTACGATCGCCGCAGCGCGGCATTTTTCACCCCGAGCGGTGCACCACTCGCCCCACGCGTTTGCCAATGCGCCGCCAGTGGATTTGGCGACTTTCTCGCCCCGCCGCCGCGCTCTGAGCGCTCAGAAACAGTCTCTGGATGTCAACAGTGTCCGTGTCGGTTTTGGTGAAGAAGAAGGCAAAGAAGAAGAGGAAGGAGATGGAGAAGTTGACACTCTTCGGCCTGATGACATGAAGCCAGATGCTGTTAGTGAGGAAGGTTTTGCCTCGTCTGGAGGAGGACAAATCAAGGTGCACGCGGAGAAACTCCCGCCGTCTAAAGAACTGGAAGACAAAGGTGACGTCCCTGACGACAACGAAGGGTGCCTTATCTGTATGGATGAATTCTCGGCAAGACGCAAAGCTTACCCGTTGCCCTGCACGGGCCAATGCACGGGAGCTTATGTGCACTACAGATGCATCATGGCTTGGTTGGGCCAGTCCGGCAGTTGCCCACTTTGCCGTGGTGCTTGTGACCCACTCGTGTTACAACCTATGCAGAAGTTGGAGCTGCAGGATATGACCAAGATGGCACTACAGCCTGTGCCCTTGGACGCTGGCATCATTCGATGCTACGTGAAGCAAGTGTATCGCGGCATGTTCAAGCAGTACGGCTACGAACTGTATCTCCAGGGTCAAATTGGCACACAGGAAGAAGACAAGTTCTTGCTGGCTGCAAGACGTCAAGTGCGTTCTAACATGACAGCCAACTACACAATCTGCACGGATAAGGAGTGCACGGACGCCAAGCGGATTGGACGCATGGGCTCCAACTTCCTCGGCACGTGCTTTACACTGTACGACAACGGACGAGATCCACAGAAGCTGGCCAAGATTCAAGACGCCGTGAGCTCGGACGACCTGGTGGTGCAGAATGTTCTTCAGATTCGGGAAGAGCTGGGATGCGTCACGTACGAGCCCAACCGCACGAGCGTGGGTCCGCGTAAGATGCGCGTGGTGATCCCTGACGTAGACGAAGAGGGCGGTTCGTCCAAGGTAGTGCGACCTATGAGCCGCCAAGACCGACTCGTTACTCGTCTCTCCACGGGCGAGATGAAGGACCTGATGCGCTTCTCGAACCGCGAGCCTGTTTTCCGTGAAGATTTGGGTGCGTACTGCCTGGATTTCGGTGGTCGAGTGTCCATGGCGTCGGTGAAGAACTTTCAGTTGATCAGCAGCGAAGACCCATCGATGGGCAACATTCTGCAATTCGGGCGTGTGGCTGACGACATGTTCACGATGGATTTCCAGTGGCCGCTGTCTCCGTTCCAAGCCTTCTCCATTTGCCTCAGTAGTTGCGATACCAAGTTGGCCTGCGTCTAACCTGCGTGGAAACCATCAAGAAACCCTCTGTATCTACCTGTATGGGGGAGCAGCGATCTCGCAGGCCTTCAAGAATCAACTCAAAAGCAGAAAAAGTGTCCATTTGGACATGCAAAGTGGACACTTCGTCGATTAACCGTTATATATAATAAAACTCTCCGTTAGAATTTTACACTTGTAAAGCACTATTCTCGCTTAAAAAAACATGTTTGAAACTGCAACAGAAGACTGTTTACTGTAGATGCTCTTATACCGTATGCTAAAATACCTGGAACAGCACTTGACCTTCAGCCATGACGGTGTTGCTGCCCTCCTTCATCGCCGATGGTAACTGGTTCCTGCTCGCCCTAGCCGCACCTGTGGCTGCTCTTGGAGCTCTCGTACATCCTCGCTGGCGTGTGCGCTTCGGCGACGTGTCTCGACGCAGCACCAAGCGACTCTATTTACTCTGGACATTGCTCGTACTCAGTGCTGTATTAGGTGTCCTGGGCGTCTCCTTGGAGGTTTATCACTCTCACGGCTGCCCAAATAGCACCGTGTTCCGCTACGAGATCGAGAACTTGGCGCGTTTCGTGTACGAGCTGTGTGCGCGCCAGAACGTGCCGTACTGGGCCGCATTCGGCAATCTGCTGTTCGTCATGCGCGGCCAACGCCGCATCCCCGTGGGGGACACAGATTCGGACATTGGTGTGGTCAAGACGGACTTCATGAGGCAATTCGGCAGTGTCAGCAACTTCTCGGTGGTCGTTCGACGTGAAGCGTATCTGGAGCTGCAGAGACCTGTGTACGTCGTGTATCATTCGGAACGAGAATTGGTGCAGATTTACTTGGACGAAGCGACCAAGGGCTCCCATGCAGATATCTGGTTCTATCGGGAGGAGAAAGATAAGGAGACAGGCATCAAGTGGCTGGTTAATGATGACCGGACGATCCGAGGGAAATGGTTGTTGTACGACCAAGTGTTGCCGCTACACGACGAACCGGCGTTCTTCTTGAATGTACCGGTTACTGTACCTCGCAACGCTAGTTACTTGGCGAGAGCAGAGTACGGATCCAACTACATGACGCCGATCACCATGAGAATGGAGTGCATCGAGAACATGATCAACGGATACACGTTCTACAAGACGTCGTTCCTGACGAAACTGCGATATATGACCACGTTTGTAGCGATGGTTGCTGCGGTAACTCTGCTGTCTGCGAAGTACATCCCACCTCTGAGTAGAGCCTTGCAGACGAAACAAGGAGGGAAGTTTGGAGGACCTAGTGCTGGGCTTGAAGCAGCGCAACGAGGATCAGACAAGTACTTCGTCTAGCATTTTTTTTTTATCAGAATTGACCCGAGGAGTGCTAGCTCCCTAGTACTTGTTCTTGCGATTTCCTTTGGCCTTGCTCTGACGAGTGTTAGTGTTATTCACAGACACAGGGATCATGAGAGGAGGGATGTTTGGCGGGCCTTGCAGCAGCAGTTTCTGAATGTCGTCCCACTCCATGGCCTCGAACTCCTCGTTGTGAATGAGGCTGCCAACTTCCATGCGGTCGAGGTACATAACTCCATTGAGGTGATCGAGTTCGTGTTGGAAGACGCGAGCTGGGAAATCTACCAGCGTCTCTTGGATTTTACGTCCTTCTGCGTCTTCGTACTGCACTCGGATCTCCTCCGCTCGCTTGACGATGCCCTGGTAGCCAGGAACACTCAAGCAGCCTTCGAAGTCGCGTTTAGTGGACTTCGACATGCCCACAATCTCTGGATTCAGCACCTCCTGGTACTCCAAGTTGCTCAGATCATCCTCGTTTTCTGGCATATTCTTGATCGTCAGGAACATGCGCAGGTTGTGGGCGAGCTGCGGCGCTGCAATACCAACGCCAGCCTCTTGGCGCTGCATGGCATACACGAGTTTAAACCATTAGAACAGGACCCAAGTCGTATAATCATACGGAAGATACTCACAACTTCCGTCTCCAAGTCCTCCATTAGCCTCCGGATAGCTGGAGCGCGCACATCAGCCACCGATTTCGACACTCGTCGTAAAGCTAGACACACACACTCAGAAACATTAGGATTTCTCAACCCACCGACATCGTCAGGATGTCGAAATTGGGCAAAAGCAAACAGCGACATGTAGGAAGTAGATGATACACGTATCGTCTTCCAATATCGTCCAGAAGCTGCAGTACACGCACGAACGTACCAGAGTTCCCGAGGAAGACCAGCGTCATGGTTGGCAATGTCAAAAACAAGGCATAGTTTATGTGCACAACCCGACTGTGATGAAATGATTGAAACCTAGAACTGGTTAAATCTGTAAAAACAATGGTGCTTTTATTCCCAAACGTTGTAAAAATGTCCATTCACACATTTGGGCAAATATGAATGGGACGCAGGAAGCGCCGGCAGGTGCTCCTTTAGCTGCGCACTTCGAGGCGAAACGGCGAATTATGGCCACTGTGAAGAAGATGGAGGAGCGTGGCGAGAAGCTGGAGGAGGCCACGCCAGAAGAGATCCTGGAGGCGGCCGGTAAGGCAGCGGAGACGGTTTTTAAGTTCGACTTCAGCCTCTCCGAAGGCGCAGAAGACGCTGAGACCAGCAACAAGAAGCGCAATCGGAATCGCAAGCGCAGCAAGAAGCGACGGGCCAAAAAACCACAGGATGAAGCGGAGAAGAGCGAAGAATTTGCAACGACCGAGCGATCGGCCGGCCCGGTGGCGCCAGCACAACGAGGCAATGCAAAGGACAAGCAGAAGAAGAAACAGGAGCAGGTGGCGACCAATGGCGCGACAGGCAACAAACGCACTGGCTCATCGTTCTTGACACTCCGCAAGGCCACAGGCACCGAGTCGGAAGTGGCTAAAATGCATTTGCGTTACGGCCAGGGTCGACGGAACTTGGCCGCCACCAAACAACGAGAGCAGCGCAAGAAGGACAAGGCAGAGGAAGGCGCGGCAGCGAGTGGCGCCTTCAAGTTTAACTTCGCTGCGTCATAGAGGACTTGGGTCACCCGAATCTTAACGCCATTTTTCCAGAAAATAGATCAGACTGCATCGGTTCCTGAATCTTCTGGTTGCTGCTACACCGATGAACGAAACGATAAAACCGCTGGGAATCCAGGTGATAAGTGTGCAATGAGAGGATAAGCAGACAACAAAAGCATCAGAACGTACCTTGTTAATTGGCCTTGCAGCCTGCAAGCAAGTGAACATGAGTCCAAGAGCCACCCCCTCTCTCTACGCACCCATACAAACGCCAAGTATACGCGACGTGTCGCCCTCGGAGAGAAAGCCGCGCAATACCTTACGCTACGCTAACGCTTTCAGTCTCGAATTCGCTGAGCAGGGCAGAAGGCAGAGCCCCAAAGCAGACGAAAAAGCAACAGGTGACCGGCCACCACCAGCTCTTACCCAGGTGCTCCTCAAAGAGACACACAACCCTGAGCCGGGCCTCTATTCTTGGCACTTCCGGTTCACTGTTTTGGGTATTTTTACCCTTCGTCCTCGTTCCTCGTGTCCTTCTGACCTTCTTGTCGCTCGCTCTGTCCCCAGCAGTCGGAGTTTTCTGTTGGAGCTGTCAAAAAGAAAAAGAAAAAAACTTTAAACACAATGGGGTGCCGCCAATCCAAAGCTGATGGTGTTGTGGGCTCCACGGCTGCTCCGACCCAACGAGAGGCACGCGGCAGTCTCCGTGACGACTTGACGTCCGACCTCATCCAGCACAAATACGTGGACGACATCAACGAGTACTTCGACTTCAGCTCCACCATCGGCACGGGCCACTTTGGCTGCGTCAAGCACGCGGTGAGCAAGAAATCCGGCAAGGAATGGGCCGTCAAAGTCGTGGCGCTCAGCAACGAAGTGGACCGGGACGCTCTTCGCAACGAAATTAACATCCTAAAGCGACTCCACCACCCGCAGATCGTACGCGTCATCGCCTCGTACGAGGACAAGGAGCACATGTACATGATCATGCAGCTCTGCAAGGGCAAGGAGCTGTACGAGCATCTGTACCAGGATCACCGCACGTTTTCCGAGAATGATGTTCGCAAGATCATCCGTGCACTATTAAGAGCATTGGCCTTCTTGCACTCGAACTTCATCACTCACCGTGACTTAAAGCTCGAGAACTTGCTGCTTGAGAACGCCGAGAACCCTGGATCGCTCCGTCTCTGCGACTTCGGGCTCAGTACGCGGTTCAAACGTGGCGAGAAGCTTGAGAAGTCTCTGGGTACGATCGACTACGTCGCTCCGGAGGTTCTGGACGGTGACTACAACGAAAAATGCGATCTCTGGAGCGTTGGAGTCATCTGCTTTGAACTTCTCACGGGTGTGTCGCCATTCCACGCAGCCACAATTGATGAGACTATGGGGAACATTTACGACGCAGTGTTGATCTTCGAGAACGACGTGTGGTCCAAGTTCTCTCCAGCTTCGATCCTCTTCATCAAGTCGTTAGTGAAGGAGAACGTCAACCAGCGGCTTTCAGCCGAGCAAGCGTTGGACCACAAATGGCTTAACGAAGGTGGAATGGCTAATGGGGATGGATCGAGTTCTGCGAGACTGCAGAGCGACAAGCGCATGCTGCTTACCAACATGTTGAGTTTCAGCCAATGCCGGAAGATGAAGCAGACGGCGTTGCTGTCGGTGGCTCTGGGTATTTCGGAAGACCATATTCAGCAGGAAATGGCAGCTGAGGTCTTCCACTCCATGGACCGCAACAAAACGGGGTCTCTTTCTCGCGACGAGTTCTGCAGTGCGTTGGTTGAGTGTGGAGTCTCCAATGCCGACGCGGCGGAGCTGTTCCAGCGTATTAACCAGTCGAAAAGCGGTCGTATCAACTACTTAGAGTTCCTGGCTGCTGTCATGGACCAGCGGGATATTGGCCAGAGTACGATTAAGGAGGCGTTCGGTATTCTGGACGGAGAGAAGCAGGGTCGTCTGTCGCTTGTCGGTCTCCAGGATGTGTTCAAGAACTCAATGGTAGCTGAAGAGGTCAAGGAGATGATTGCGTCTGTTGATTCAAAGGGCGACGGGTTCGTGGACTTCGAAGCTTTCCAAGGACTGTTTGCACCTCCAGGAACTCCCCTCCCGCAAGTGGTGGAAGAAGATTCGACTACGACTGCCAGTATCGAGAATGTGGAGAGCGACAGCCTTGAGAAGCCGATGGTGATTCCTCAACGTGTCAGCCACACTCACACAGAAAGCACAGTGGACAGCACGACAGATCGAGCAACGCCATCTTCGACACCTAACTCGGACACTTCTTCGTCTGGGAAAGCGGACACTATTAAAGCAGACCTTGTGAACCAAAATGACGTCACAGTCTCGATGGTGAACGCGTGAGAGAGCGAACCTGAGTCAGCGCTGTGGGATATTTTATTTTGAGGGTATTTGGGAATGAATTGCCCGTGTTTCGTGTTTTGAATTTCTATAACAGTATGTTTTGAAAGTTCACCGACGAGAGAAGCTAGAAAATCTTTCCGGTCGAGTGGTTGCACTCACACCTTGAATGAGCACGAGCAGTTTTTTTTCAACAACAACTACTCTGTCAAGAAAAAAAAAAACTTTTTGAGGGCATTCGGTAAAGTACGAGAAAAGGACATGGCTGCTTTAGGAAAGGGACTGCCATGAAAATGCCACGTCAGAGGAAATACATTACCGGTACCAATATGGTAATGTTAATACCTGTGGGTCCTAATAAGAGTGGAAGGTGGAGTCTCGACAATAACGACCTATTCCTGGCGAAACTTTCAACTGGTTATTTTTTATTTATAAATTTCCTATTCCTACTGCAAAACAGCTTGCTCCAGTAAGAAAAAGCTAGTACATGTAAAAGAATTGACCCCGGACGTACCGTCGAGGTCCCTGCGTGCCCAGTCGTGGCGAGTAGCACACTGCCGGTGTTAACGCTCGGATGAATACGATGCCAAGCGCCTATTCGAATCTGATCTGCTTACTGTCTGCACTTGAGATACCAAGATTTAAAGTTCCTTTTGAGTTTAGGTCATTAGGATTCATTAAAGTAATTCAATACCTCGTCATCATCAAGAAAGCATTCGAAGTGGCTACAAGGGATATGGCAATAGTGACGTCCACAAGACAATGGGGACGCGGGTTGACCAACCGCCCCGCAACGACGACAAACTCGGGTTTTGGGATTTGGAGTGTACATGTACATGTACATGTACATGTTGCGCCAATGACCAACATAATTGTCAAATTTCGAATATTGGTCATTGACTGACATCATGGATTGCGGGACTCCAAATCCCAAGATCCTAAACGAAATTCGGATTCCAAATTGTGTCTGCATCGACGGTCGATCGTATCACAATATATTCTCCGGCCCCA
>LGSM01000108.1:0-74076 GCA_001314345.1 Phytophthora multivora | reverse complement strand
AATTTGTATGGCAGCCCTACCAACGGCTTCAATATCTACGACGTTAACACAAGTAGCGTCTCCTTGTCTCCTTACAGCTAATAGAGAGTACATATCTAAACAGCAGTCTCGAACTCTTTCTACAGTCTGAGATATCGGCAAAAATGTGTCCCCAAATCGGGGTCCTATCGATTTGGCGCGCACTGTATATCGGGCTGTTGATTGCAAGGACAGTTATGCCGAATCGAGAGAAGTTGGCTAATCATTGGCGTCGCGATGAGGTGGGTGCGATTTCACGTGGTATATTTGGACATTTTTTGCCGCGGGGCTGCTTCCTTACCATCAGCTGAAACCTCCACTTCAATAGCAACCAAGATCCTCAGGCAAAGACTGACCGCGCCTGGAAAATTCGTTTCGTAGTTACTGTACTGCAGAAGGCCTCCGTGGAGTCTTTCATTCCACCTGGAGAGCTGTCTTTCGACGAAGCTATACTTCCGTCGAGATCTACCTTCAATCAGACTCGAATGTATATGAAAGATAACCCCCACAAGTGGGGTACGAAGCTGTTTATGCTGTGTTGTGCTCATTCTGCTTATTGTATCCGGTAAGAGTTCAAGTGTGTTGTGATGTATTAGCTGTGTTACTTATGATGTATATATGCGCTGTATATACAACTTGAGTAGTTTTGAAGTCTACTGTGGGCAGAAGCAACATATTGCTGAGTCTGGTGTTGTCGATATGAAGTCGGGCCCTGGGGCGGTAGTACGGAATCTACGTGTTGTATTCGGTGATAGCGCTCGTGGCAAGGCAATGAGACTTGTGGTTGTTGACAGGTTTTATACGTCTATCGTTCTCGCTGTTCAACTACTACTGATGGGTTTCTATAATATTGGAACTATTATGATGAATCGGCGGGGATTTTGCAAGGCCGTGGTAAACAAGAAGAACAAAGAGGCCGAAAAAAATTCCGCGAGGTGCCGTGACCTTTGCCCGCTCGAAGCATGTCAACAATATGACTGCAATTTGCTGGATGAACAGCAAGCCCGTGCATTTTCTCTCTGTCGGTGGAAATTTGACGCTGTACCGCGTGGTGCGCCGTGAGAAGACTGGAGTTCAGCATGAAAATGCGTACCCAAAGGTAATCAAGGATTACCACCGTTTCATGGGCGAAGTTGATGTGCATGACCAACTCCGCCTACAGCGGTACTCTGTGCAGCGATCAATCACGTTCGGCAAGTACTACAAGTCGTTGTTTCTTGGCCTCGTGGATCTGGCTATCAGCAATGGGTATATTGTGCATCGTGCATGCGCGAAGAAGAACAAGCTCAAGGCTATGACACACGTGCAGTATATGTCCACTCTTCATCAACAGCTTATCTCACTCGCAGAAGAAGATACATTCGAGGAAAACACTTTCCAGCCGGGTAAGTGCATTGCTGTATGGGATGACCTATGTACGCTGTATATACAACTTTTGGGAGCTTTACCGGCAGCACCGGGGTTCAGACTCGGGTGCATGGCACTCATACACGCTTCCTGACGCTCCTGATCGTCATCTCGGGGATAATTCGCACAATCATTACGATAAGAAGGTTCCATGGGGTTGCTCTGTGCCTTGCAACATCAAGCAACTCCATGGCATTCGCGAGGAGTCTTCGCACCATTGTTGTCTTGCCGAGTGGTGCATTAAACCGCTGTAGCTAAGCTGGGTGTTGGAAGGAGCAGCTTGGTTCACTTTTCACGAGACGGATGGAGCGAGTTGAGGAGTCGAGAGCCGGAATAAGCCGTTTGCCGTTCGCGATGTACTATACGAAACACTTTGCCAATCGTGACAGGGCTTCAGCGTCTGGTGGTTGCTTCATGGATACCGTGCACGCTGCCCTATTTCATATTAGTGCTCCCGAAATTGCTGTCCGGTCAACGAACCTGTGGACCATCTTTGAGCGTGAGAATCCTCACACCATGGACGGCGTTTCTTGCACTGATGTATCGAAGTTTTACCGATTTCTTCAGAGCCATAACGTCCCGTCGGATTACGAGGAGCTCTTTCCCAGTCCCTTAACTCGATCGTTCACTGATGCGGAGAGCTTTCAAACATTTGTCCAGTCTTTGCCAAAAGGGCTGCACATTACCAGTGTTGGAGACGACATTATTGGCCACCGTGCGGTCATTCTGGCCCATGGGCCTGGTGTGGAAGTGGAAATTCTTGAAGGTTTAACCCGTCCAGTGGAGCCAGAGTTATTACGCCAGCTGGAGTATCTGGACAGTATCAAGTGGATAAGCTTCTTCAAACTCCTGTCTGGTTATTCATATCACCACGGAAGCCACAAGTCTAACACTAAGCGCAAACGGGAGAAGCGTGCGAAGTAGCAGCAGCAATATGGGCGTATCCCGAGAATACATTTGACCTTTGTGCCCTCCCCCGCATAGGTCTTCAACTTCTCCTCCACTTTGGTCTCCGGGTCATCTCAAAGTTCGCGATGAGATCGGGTATTTGAGAAAGGTTCTCCACTGGTTCCCAAGTTGGATTGTCCTCTCTCGCCCACTCCACACGTGATTGTGTGCGACGTTTGTGTCGACGCTTTGGCCAGAAGACGCTTGACGATCTGCCCTACACTTCCGTCGGCCAGAACCACGTCAGCTGGTCGAGATAGTCGAGCAGCATCCTTAAACGGCTTCAGTGATGCGGTATTGAAGACTGGGTAGGGTTTTTTGCAGCTTGAATGTTTAGCTCGTACGCGTGATTGTGCACCTCCCTCGTTACCGTGTACAGGCCAAACCACTTCGGTCCAAACTTTGTGGAATTCGGCAGGTCGGAGCGTTTTGGATCGAGGTTTTTCGTGCTCATAAACGACACGAATGCGTTCCTGAGCTTCAGGCTTCACGACAGCGTAGCAAAATGGCGGCCTGACGCTCGTGAAATTCAGTGCCATGTCGACTCATGGGTACACGTGCAAGTTGCTCCACCGTAAGTTGAAGTGGGTTCAGCCGGATATAACCCGGATCGGCTTCGAACGGCGTGAGTTTCGTGCTGAAGCTGACCGTGGAATTAATTGCGAATTCAGCGTTGGCCAAGTGGATGCCCCAGCCATCTTGTAGCGGGCCAACTAAGAAGCGGAGGTACTCCCCCAGGGTACGGTTCATTCGCTTTGTTTGTCCGTCTTTTTTGCACACGGCGTGCTACGGTCATGTTCAACGCCATCCCGATTGACTTGAAAACATGCTGCTAGAACTTGGACACAAACTTCCGGTCTCGATCCGATACGATGCTGGATGGCATGCCATGTAGCTTCCAGATATTATCGATGTAGAGTCGTGCAACACCTTCTGCTGCCACCTTCTTGGTGATCTGCACGAAGTGGCACCACTTGATTACCCTATCGACGACAACTCAGATTGAGTCGACGGCGCGGTTTGTTCGCGGCAGGTCCGTGATAAATTCCATGGAGATTGAACGTCGCCGTTCATTAGGAATCTTCAGAGGCTCCAGTAAGCAATGTGGCTTGGTAAGCCGTGGTTCATTTCACTGACAAGGTCCACAGTCAGTGACGTACTTCTGTATCGACTTGAACATCTTGGACCAGTACCATCGTTTTGCGAGAGTCAAGTACGTGCGTTCTGTACCAGGATGGTCACTGTAGTTGGTGTCATGACACTCACTGATGACCGTTTGCCGCAACTTCACATCGTTGGGCATGACAATCCGCGGTACGTGGGATTTGGTACCAAAGTAAGCCGGTGTCTTCCAAGTAACAGCGGTACACCTTCTATCGATAATTCGTTGGTAACGCCTTCGACTGCGTGTTCTGCATCTTGATCACAGCAAAGATCGCTGGGGCTTCTCTGTTTTTCGAGTACGCCTTCTTGATCTTGGCCACCAAATCCGTGGCCGTGGCGACCTTCCTGACTGCCAAGCTGAACGATGTGTCGTCGAAGCCTATCACGCTTAAGTCGTTGAAGATCTTGGTATCAGGCTGCAAGTCGGGTCTTCGGCTGAGGGCATCCGCGATACCGTTCTTCGCTCCCGGAAGATACGATAATGTGGGTAAGGTTTCCGCGAGGATGTCGTACCACCGTGCCAGTCGACGATTAGCCATCTTCTGAGTAAACAAACCTTCAAGACTTGTGTGATATGTCTCTACAATTGGTAGTTTATCCAAGCAGTAGATCCTGAAAGCTGCGAGTGCGTGGACAATTGCCAAAGGTTCCTGTTGTTGCGCCGGGGAATTCAGCTCCACCGACTTCATCTTTCTGCTGGTGTAAGCAATTGGCTGTTCCGCAACATCGGTGACTTGGAACAGAGCCCCTCCGGCAGCAAACTTGCTAGCATCAGTGCGAAGATGCATGGGCAAGGTGAAGTCCGGCATGTGCAGAAATGGAAGGTTGCACAGCTGTCGCTTCAGCAACTTAAAGTTCTTCAACTACTCTTCGCTGAAGTGAGTGTTCGCATTGCGCTTGGTCTTCTTCTTGTGAAGGTTGAATATGCTCGCGGTTAACGTGGCGAAATCTAGGCAGAAACGCTGAACGTATCCTGTCAAGCCGAAGAAGCTGTGAAACTCCTCTTAAGTTCGTGGAACAGGCCAGTTCTTAATCGTCTGTACCTTGATCCATGCGCACACCGTTCCTTCAAACGAAGTCTCCAAGTCAAGGGATCTCCTCAGAGCAGAAGACGCACTTGGAGAGTTTGACGTATAGATTGTTATCGCGCAAGATGGCCAATGGCTTGCGGAGCGCTTCCGAGTGATCTTCGATCTTCAATGACTTCGTGAAGATATAACTGCCACCGTAAAACGACTTCGTGATCTCTAACCCGCGAAATAGATTGATTTCAATCGATGCAATGTTACCGGCGCATTGCAGACTCCCATGGGAAGGGCAAGATATTCTCATGATCCGTTCGGCGCTTGAAAAGCTGTGAACTTGATGTCTTCCTCGCGCATGCAAACCTGGTAGTACGCTGACATCGGGCCCATCGTCGAAAACCAGTATCCCCCCGCCATTGCATCCAGGGTGGCTTCTTTCCTTGCCATCGGAATACTCTGTCTTATCGTGTTGGAGTTGAAGTACCGATAATCGTGGGCAACCCGCCATCCTACAGTCTTCCGGACGCAGAAGGTTGGCGCGGCATGTGGACGGATGCTTATGATGTCAAATGAGCTTCTTCTTCGCTATTCCTTCAACCCACCGCACGATCTCACGTTGTTGCTCAGGCGATTGCCGCCTCTGTTACTGATACATCGCAAGATTGGGATCGTTCACATCGATCGGGCGCTCAATTTGACGCTTCTCTGGGAGACCTTCAGGGAGTTCAGTTCAGAACACCGTGTCCTTGTACTTCGTCAGTAGGTCAAAGGCAGGGTTCGCCCGAAATATTTCCCAGTCCGACTCCAGATAGCGTTGCGCTTTTGCAATTCCGGCATTGTCGCGTGGCTTCTTGGTCACCTCATTTGTCAGAACCAACATGAAGTCAGGCTCCTGATTCTCAGGAACTTTCGCAGTATTTTCGCGTGATGAACTTGATCTACACACCAGCTTCATCAGCAACTACCATCGTGAACATCTTCTCCACGACGGATTCGCTTCCCCCTGGTATCGCTGCTTCCAGCAGCACCACCGTCGCGTCCTGACGACTTCGTCTCGCCTTCGGCTGCTGAACACTTGCCAGCGGACACGTCTTCCAGTTGCTTGCAAGCAACGCTTGGGGTATATCTTTGATCTAAGTCGTGAACGGCTTTGACTGCGGACTTCACATCCGTTTCCAGCGTGGCGCCTCGACAGATCTCCGAAGCCCGGAGGCAATCACCGGTACACCTTCCTCGATCGATCCACAGGTCTCGCTTGCTCGTTCTCAGTGCAAAGAACTCGTTTGTGTTCCTTTGACTCGTCAGCCTCGCCAGTCGATCTGCGGCTGCAGGTCCACAAAGAATGGAATGCCAACGATACAGTCAAATTCGTCAGGTATCGCGTAGATGACGGCTATACAGTCGTACGCTTCGTCCAGCCCTGACACTGTTATACTGAGCAGTAGCACCTCCAGATGGGCTTCCACGATTTGGTTGTCGCCTAGCTTGACTTGAATGTTCTTGTTGGTGAACTTCGTTGGCTTTAGCTGGTGTTCATATACCCATCGCTTCGAAACATAGGTAGTGGTTGCACCACAGTCTAGACGCATTCTTGACGTTTCCTTTATACAACCATCTACACTAATCTCGCCTCCGACGGTGAACACTGGGCGGAACTTGTAGACTAGAGGGTTTTCACTCAGAAACTTAAGGCTGACATTCTCAAACTGAAGTGCTCTGGCTACTTTCTCCTCCACGCCAGGACCCTCATTCGCTGACGCGGCTATTCGTTTACCTGCTAATCTTGCTCTTTCTTCAACGCGAAGCAGTTGGTCTTGATGTGGCTAGGCTCTTGCAGAAGTGACAAGTGCGGGTCTCCGTACCCTTATGTTTCGAACTTGGTTGGAAACGTCCCTTTCCTCGAAAAAGGTTTCCCATTGGATGTCCTCTTGTTGGCTTCGCCTTGTTCTTGAGAAGACTTCGGCCTTCCATGACGAATCTTACGTTCACGAGCGTCGTCGACGAAGTGGGTTACCTCGTACTTGACAGCCAGGTCCATGACGCCACTTAGTGTTTCGGGGTTCTCGAGCTTCACGTGGCTTCGCTTCCGGTACGGGACTTGAGACTGTTAGCGTAGCACGTAACTTGGTCGAGCACGGTCATTCTTTCGACTCAGAAGACGAGGGCTGAGTACCCGCCATTGTAGGTCTCGATATCCGCCGTTTGCTTCGGCTGCTGAAGCTTCTCCCGCAGCACGGACTGGTAGTTGGACGCTTCGAAGTGTTGGAGCGCAAGCTCACGGAAACCCCCCACGTGTGCTCCTCCACTCATGTCGTCGAAGACCAGTGCAGGAACCATCCCGAGGCTGGATGCTCCATAGCTGACCCGGCTATCCCTGGCAGGCGCGCGCTTAAATCATCGACCAGGATCCCGTTGATGCGGCAAGTGTTCTCGACATGGAAGAGCCATTCCCGCACATCTTCCCCTTGTTTGCCGGTGAACTTCGACAGGCTGCTGGGTACTCGCGTGCGCTCTGCCACCACTTGGTTCAGTCGATCAATCTCAGCTTGTAATTGGGCTTTAGTTGGCATGGGCTCCTTAAGGTTGCTGGGACCAACAAGTTCTACCAGTATATCCAAAAGATATAAAGTCGTTGGGGTGGCGGGTCCAAACGAAGAGCAAACGCCCCACAGTTCAGGTAGATAGAAGCTTCTAGAAGGAGCTTCTACGGCTACTTCACATCTGCCTTATACTATTGTGGCCTTTACTGTGCTACCATACCGTGCAGGATCGGACACGCAGACAAATTTTCGGACACACTTCAAAATCACATTTACTAATTTTGTATTATCACTGCGGGTCACAGCAGAAAAAGATGTCACACCAGAAATCCAGTGGGCAAGGTGACGACCTACCGCAGCTGCTAAAACTGCGGGGAGGTGATGGCCCTGCGGCCAAGTGGTAGCAGGACGAGAACCATGAGCAGGACGAGAACGTGGGGCTGGAAGTGAACCGGGATCTGGACGAAATTATGCTGTTGGCTGAAGAGATCATGTTACTTCTGGCGATGAAGCCTCTGAAGGAGACAATGGTTGGTTACCTAAATGCTATTACGTACGCACGCGATTTTATCCATACTGTGGTTTAGTGTCAAATTCGCTTACTCACTACGTGGCTTAGGAAGCAGCTCGTGAATTGTTGGTCACGGAGAGGGGTCTGTGATACATCCTTTTGCTTGAAGACGCCTGTAAGCATAGATGTGGTCATTTAGTTTCCCCCTTGTACGTGTAGTTGTTTTAGAGCTTTGACTACGGCACCTATCGCTTAGGCCTTGATGTTATGGCTGTCCTGGAAAGCGACCACGTTCGATTCCGCATCTCGCCCAGTCGCCAAAATTCGTGGCTTCGATTCGGCGCTCGCAAAGGGCACGTCGTATCCGTTTGGTAAGAACAGTCTCATTAACGCTATAGCCGCCTCGACTCATGGAAACGCCTTCGAGCTTTACTTTGTTGCAGTGGCAGGTTGGTAAACCACTCATACCACGTACATGATAACGATTTCGGCCCCGAACGCCGCTCAGAACCTATCGCGCAGATCCGGATGACTTGTCGTATAGAGCGAAAGTTTATTAATGAGAGACAAATGCTAAGGCCTAAACGCTGCCACAGCAGCATTACTAGCAGCATCTGGGCTCTCACAGCTCGGGAGCCTCCTGACCAACCATCGTGGTGCTCGTAATCATGAATCTTCATAATCATCCCGCATCCTCTTCCTCGCCGCGTAAACCGAGTCCATCGTAATCGACACGATCGAGCTGATCGACCAACCTGATCAACACCGCCCCCATTAGCTCGCATCGGTCGAAGCCCTCAGCGCCTCGCTTAGCTCCTCGTCCTGCACACGCTCCATGTAGTCGCTCACCTTCGCAGGCGCGTCCTTCTGCATATCAGCAGCCGACTCCCATGGGTCCTCGATGGTGGTTAGCCCAGCCCATGATACCAGGAACTCCCAGCGATGCAGCACGTTGTTGAAACGGTGTCAACGAGCTGGCGCACTCCTAGCAGCATCCCTTGGTTCGCGATCAGCTCCGTGATCTTCTCCGTGATGTTCAAGCTGACGTCGCTGTAGTACTTCAGCCTCGAACCATGCACCTCGTATTCAGCGCCAGTGATGAGGTGCTTGATCATAAACGAGTTGGGGAGAAGCTGCACAACCTTGAAGGGCCCGACCCATCGGGCGAGAAGCTTGTGCGTGCTGATTCGCTTGTCAACCCTGGACCAGAGTACGTAGTCGCCGGTATCGAAGCTGCACGCCACGCCTCGTGACTTCACCATCGCCTGAAGCCTCTTGCGCTCCTTCCTGTCCGTGACGTCCTTGTGCATCTCCATCAGCGCACGCCGCAGTTTCTCGATGTATGAGGCAGTGTCGCCACCGACACTCCCTGATAGTATCGCCGTCTTTTCATCCACCTTGGCCACGACGGAGTCTAGTGCGGACGGTGCCGGTAGTCCAAGGAAAAGCTCTATTGGCGACCGATTTCCGAGAGACTTCACTGGCGTGTGGTTGATGTTCGCTTGGACGACGGGCAGGAAGTAGGGCCATTCCATCGCATCTAATTTGTACTCGATCAGGAGCGCTCGTAGCACCTGGAGCACATCCTTGTTCACCCTCTCGATCGTCTCGTTAATCCAGGGAGAATAAACAGGCGTGAACGATTGCTGCACCTTTAGTCTTGCACACAGCAACTCGATCACCTCATTGCGGAAGTGTGAGCCCTGGTCCGATACCAGGACTTCTGGCTTGCCATACCGCATGTACCAAGCCACCAGGCCCTCAGCTGCATCAAATGCTGAGGCCGATGCACTGGGAAACATCTCACAGTAATGCGTGAGATCGTCCTTGACGACCAGGACATACTTATTCTCGCCAAAACTCTGACCAAGACTTAGATAGTCCCAGTGGACCCCTTCATTGCGTCGCTCAGCAATGAATGTGGGTCCCCATGGTCTTTGCACGAGCTTGCCACCCTTGATGTGTTTGCAGAGTAGACAACCCTGCAGGAACCGCTGCACTTTAGACGACACGCGATCAATGTCAAAGCGTTGACGGAGCAGCGTCGTCATGGGATCCTCGCCCCTATGTCCATGGCTTCCACAGTGAGCTATGATCATGAGACGAGTGAGCAACTCCCGGTCTCCATTAGGTATCCAGGTTTTTCCATCCACCATGGCGATGTCACCTTGCAACTCGTACTGCATGCCGCGTAGGACCTCAGCAAACTGACGTTGGCTTCTCTTGATGTCAGAGAGTCGAGGCCATTCAAAGCTAGGGTCTGCTATCGGACGCAGCACCGACACAGCTGGTGCACTGCGAGTGCGAACAGCGAGGCAACGGGTTGCTTGTCGCGGCTTGTCTGCTTGACCCACCTCCTGACCATGTCAGCCCACACGTTGTGGGTCCCATCAATGTGTTCGACGGTATACTTGAGCCCACACAGGCGCATAGCCCACCGCTGGAGCTTGTCTCTAACGTGGCGCTTGATCTCCATTGCTGGGTTGAATATGCACATCAAATTTGCATGATCCGTGTACATGCGGAAACCCTTCTTGCGCTGCAGGAGGTACTCGAGGTCAGTACAGGCCTTGACCAGAGGGTACGCCTTTTTTTCGACAATCGACCAGTTCAACGAGGAACCTTTGAAGAGACCGCCCTTACCGATTAGGAGCTCGTGGTCTTGCTCGTGTACGGGTAGCTTCTCATTCCAGTGTTTCACCTGGGAAACTATCAGTCCCCACCCCCCATGAAAAGCATCCGTCAGAACCACTATGTCCGAATCATCAGAGGGAAAGTACTGCGGGGCCGATGAGGCAATCAACCGGCAGACCTCCTCAAAAGCAGCACGCTCGGGATTGGTCCAGTCGATCCCGGCCTGGAGTGCGTTGCGATTGCGCCGGCCCACTACCGACAGATGTTCATTTAGCTTCGTAGTCAGCGGGGCAGCAACTCTGGCGTAGTCTGGCAGTGATGATCGAAGCCAGTTTGCTGCGCATACGAACTGCTGTAGTGCAGCAATGGTTGGTGGCGGCGGGAGATCCGACAGAGCCTGCAGCCTGGCCGGGTCGTGACGCACTGCATTCCCAAACACCAGACGCCCGCACCACGCCACCTCCTCGCAAAAAAATGACACTCTTGTTCACATTCAGCTTGAGACTATGTTCGTGCACCAGCTCGAAAAAACGGCGCAGAGCCGCAATAAACTCCATGGCCGATGCCGCGTAGACGATGATGCCGTCTATCCAGATGAGGCAGTGCCTCCCTTACAGCTCGCGAAAAACATCTTGGAGTTGGTTCTGGAAATGGACCGACGAATCCATGGCGCCTTGAGGAACACGGAGCGGTGTAAACACCGAGTCTTCTGTCATGAAAGACATGAGTTCTTGTGAATCTGGGTGGAGTGGCATTTGCCAGAATCCTTTCATCAGGTCGAACTTGGCAAACCCGTAGGAGCCTGAGACCTGATCCAGAGCCACATCGAGGTTGGGCATGACGCCAGCGATCGGAACGGTTAGCTTTTTCACTGGCCTATAGTCATTGGTGATGCGAAAGCTGTCCGCACTGCCCACCTTGCGCACGGGCACTGCAGCGCACGCCCACCTTGCGCACGGGCACTGCAGCGCACGCCCACCTTGACCTGTCATTGCGCCGAACAAACCCGAAATGAACCAGCTCTTGAGTGTAAGCCTGTAGGAAGCGACGTTGAGCTGGCGAGTACTTGCGAGCGTGGCAACGATATGGTCCTCACGTAGCGTGATCTTCAGCGGAGCCACCTTTGCCGGCGGGTCCGGTCCCAACTTGTCACGCCACGTGTCCCGGAACGTTTTCAGTAGCTCGCGGAGGCTCTTCATCTCTGCGTCGTCGAAACCTTCCTTCACCGCGCCCAGCACCATCTCACCCAGAGCACTGTCAATTGCAGTGTGGTCCACACCGCCATATTCAATGGCTGGAAACTCGTCGACCTCCTCGGCGATAGCCGGCGTCTGAGCGAGGCGTGCCAGCTGCTGATCCACATTGATGCCAAGCGACTGCAGGGTCGTGTTGCCGAGCAGAACTGCCTCTCGGCTTATCGGCATCACCAAACACTCCACCCCTGCCACATTCACCACACCAGCGCTGGTCACCAGTTGTAGGTCCAGCATCACACTCGTCGTGCAGTCCCCTTCCGTTCCATCTGCCAGGCTCGTCACCACTGGAGATGGCAAGTGCTTGACCTGCAGCTCCAGTTGCAACGCTTGAAGCTCCTGCAGCACAGCCGATGGGACAATTGTCCAGTCAGATCCACTGTCCGCAATGAGTGGCACCGTGATCAGGCCGTTAAGCAGCACTTGCGTGCTCTCTTCACTCCCAGCGTCCAGGCCAACATGCAGTGCGCGAGAGCCCCCTCCACCAGATGGCTTGTTCTTCTTCTCATGCAGGCGATCCAGCATCTCCTTGCGCTGCGCCTCCGTGAGGTTTGGGCTGTCCTTGACCCAGTGAGGGCCCTTGCAGCTCAGACAACCGTTGCGTGGTGCAGATGCGATTGGCGTCCTCGGTGGATCAGGCGTCCGTCCAGCTGGCTTCCTCTCCTTCGACCCCTCTTTCTTCTCCTTGGGTGCGGGTGTCGAGCGCTTGGGACCGTCTCGCTGCACCTTCAGCATCTGCGTTTGCTTGTGGAACTTGTGCTGAAGCTTAGTTTGCTCCACGATCAGCTTGTAGAGAGCTCGGTCATCACTGCGGCAGGCCCGCGCCTCAAATTCCACCAGACGCTGGATTTGCGTCCGCAGCATCAATGGCTGCAAATTTCAACCAGTAGCGTGCAGCGTGTCTTCATGCGGGCTCTGAAAGAGGCATCGGTGGGGTCACCACGCCCAATCCAGCTCTGCAGTCGATTCTCCTGCACCAGCTTGTTGAAGTCCTGGAAGTACGTGAGAACACCAGCCTCTGCATCGTCGATCTTCATGTCCATCACCAGGGTCTCTCGAAAGAGGGCGCGCAGGTCAGGGATGTATCCTCCGTCCATCGTCTCACATCGCGCTCGGATTAAACCACGCAGGTCTTCATCCGTCACCTCCCCGGACGGCTTGCCCAGGATATACGTGGCCATATTCTCCAGCATCTCCGGGAGCATTGAACCACGTACCGTCACGCACACATTATCGTACGTCTCCGCCGTGACCGCGCATCGCGCGCGCATTTGCGACTCGTAGTGAGCTCTGTCACCGCTCCACTTGACCAACGCCGGTGGGTCCCAGCTGTTCAGCCTGGGTGCCGCGATGAACTCGTAGATTGGCTGCACCATCGTCATGTCGACGTCACCGTCGGCGTCCAATGCGTAGCGCCCGCTCATCGTCTTCGTTTCCACTGTGTGGCAAACCTCAGTAGCTTGTTTCTTGATCAATAAACGCCTCTTGCTTTGCTTCAATGACGACACGTGTCCAGTGAAGCAGGGAACCTTGACAAAAGAAGCGTAAAGCTAGCTTTATCGCGCAGATCCGGATGACTTGTCGTATAGAGCGAAAGTTTATTAATGAGAGACAGATGCTAAGGCCTAAACGCTGCCACAGCAGCACTACTAGCAGCATCTGGGCTCTCACAGCTCGGGAGCCTCCTGACCAACCATCGTGGTGCTCGTAATCATGAATCTTCATAATCATCCCGCATCCTCTTCCTCGCCGCGTAAACCGAGTCCATCGTAATCGACACGATCGAGCTGATCGACCAACCTGATCAACAGAACCCTTCTACTTGGTTGGCGACGGAGTGGTATTTGTGGGGATGGTGGTATCAGCAAACGAAGGCGAGGGTGTCTTTAGCGATGCTGGATGTTCGAGGGCAAGCAAACATCGATTCAGCGCGCTGATTTGGACCGTTAAATTTTCAATAACGCTGGTCAGCCTCTCCACTAGCTGGGCCTGCAGAGCAACCAAGTCTAAAGTGGTTGAGTGCAATGCGTTTGGCTGAGGAGTTAACACAACGTTCTCCGGAAGAGACATGTCCAAATAGTATGTGACCAAGCTGTTACCTCTGTTTCTGTGACTAAGAGCTGATTGAGTGACAGACGATCCCATGTAACATAGAGAGCCGAGCCAGACAACGCGACCATGTCTTGGAAGTGTAAGATTGCGCCAGCCATCAGCACTTCCAGGACGTCTTCACGGAAGTCCAGCCTCTCTGATGCGCCACGTGCAGGAGCGAAAAGGCTGGTTTGAAGTTGTCGGATCTTGTGAACAACCACGGGGTCAAATGCCTGGAGCGTTGGAAGACGTGGCCCATCGTTATGGCTCCAACCAGCTAGCGTTTTTTGCCACTTTCTGATCTTCGCGTGTAGTACTAACGATGTAATTGAACGCCTTACTGACTGCAGTCATATTCCAACCTCCATGATCCAATATCCACGGTGTGGTAATATTACTGTTAGAGTTCGGATTTTGCACAGCTCCTCGTCGAAATGAATTGATCTACATTTGTCTTCTTGGTGAATGGTTTTGCATCTATGAATACCACAACTTGCCCTGTCAAATCTGTTCGTATCCCTGTTCAAACCGACTCGGTGTCCGATCCGAGACGATATTTTAAAGTATACTTTGACTTAGATTTACTTAAAAAAAAAGTAGAAAATATTCTTCAGACAAAATACATGTATGTCCGAATTGTCCGAATCATTTATAAATCACTATTTCTCATTGGCTCATTTATTGTCAAAATCGCTTACGATTGGCTAATCGCATACCGGTACTCCAAAATGTTAACTGATGTCCGAACGACACCACATTTACTGTAGCTGGAACTCCCATCTAATCTGATACAGTAGTAAAGCCTCAACTCTTTTTGGATTAATATTTTTTATGAATGTAAGGAAACGTTTTATCTAATATCGTTTTCAAAAATGTGTCTTACTAGTACAGTCACTTGCAAGTGTGTAAAGCGTCTCACTTTCGAGTTGTGTCTCCTCTTGATTATTCTGCACAATACGCTGCGCCGAATAAAAGCTGCCACAACGCATAACCAACGGCTTGGGCACAACTTGGAACACCTCCACCACAGTGTGAAGTCTTGGAATGGAGTACTCGCGCACAGGCTCCATGATAAACTTGGTCGCTACCATTGAAGAGTTCCCACGAAGCCAGTCGGCTATCCGTTTGGTGACTAAAATCTGTCCTCCTGCACCCAAATCTCCGATTTCGTTCGCAATCGCTTCTGAAGCTCCAGTGTACGTCAACTTCCCAGTAACAGCATGAACATTTCTAACAAGGGGTCCTTCTGAATTGGCAGCGTCATGGACCCCCATGCGAACCCGTAGTCCTCGGAAAATGGTCCTTGACCCAACTCGAACCCTTTTAGTTGCTTCTACGAGCCCATGAAGATTCTTCGGCCATTTCGCATGGAGCAACTGAATTTGTGCCTCCAAACAGTATTCAACCGCTTCTTGGATCGTATGGAAGGCCAAATGGAACGAATCTCCAGCTGTAGCGATCTCATAGCCACGATAAGGAGCCAAGAGGCCGCGTAAAATATCGTCATGCACTTCAGTCGCTTGCTGCATGATTCGACCGTCACCAATAGCCCAGAGCTCGCTGGAAGATTCAATATCAGTGAAGACGAAGACTGGTTCAACGCAGGGTAAATCCCAGTTATTAGGACTCATCACACCATATTCCATGCCGTTCTGCCTGATTTCTTCTGATACCAAGCAGCCTAAGCAGCGTACAACACATGGTCGACTTGATCCCGTCACGATTGCGAGCACGAAACCTCGCAGATAATACAGCATAAAGCTGGCCCCAGCGTAATTAGCCAGTCGTTTCGTCTTCCCCGGAGCTGCGTACATGACGACAGAAGTCACGTAGAACTGGAAGGCGAACAACGCGTACACGAGCATAATCCACTTGAGTCGTCTGTACAGTGGGGAGGCAACGAATCGACCGTGTACACTTTCGTAGCTTCGACCATTAACTTTGAGAATCACCAAGGTAATTATCATGTAGATGAGAACCAGAATCTGCAAGATGTAAACCCCCAAGATCATCATGTACGCATAACGCGAATAGCCCGAAAAGATGCTGGCTAAAGTGATCTCTGCACAGAGGAAAAGAGCAATACCCATGTGAGCTACACACGTGTACAGTCGGATTTTGGCACGTTCATTTTGATCTCCACGGTCCATTGACATGGCCACGAGCTTCGAGAGTTCATATACCAGTAAAGCGATCCAAATAGTGAGTCCACAGTGGGTCGTATCGCCGACGATAATGGCGGCGATCACCCAGGCGCTTTGTCTGTCTCCCAACTGCAGAACGGCATTGGTCCCGAGTCGGTACAGTTCAGTTCCAACTAGAGCTGGACCTTCGAGGTCGTCTCTTTGGTCTGCTGTTCGCTTCGTGTACACTGTAAGCCACAGGAAGAAGCTCAACCTGGCTGAAGCTCCGATACATTGATACGTGAAGAAGATGGCGAAAAGCCATTGGACACTGGAAGCGCGGACGTCCCAGTCCCGATACAACTTGAAGACGAGCAAGCCTGTGGCCAGAGCTGACAATGCCAACGCAGTAATACACAGGAGCGCCCAAACCATCTTGAAGCGAAATTTTATATACCAGCGAACTACTCGAAGGCTGCTTTGGGACGAGGCCCAACGAGCGTTACTTGGCTCAACTTGAGCCTAGTCCACCTCATCTTCTGACTTTTCTGGTTTCTGCCTGCCTTTGGCGCCCCAAATGCGACGAGGTCGCATTGTTTCTTCGATCGGAATCGTATATTTCTTCGTAGTAATAGATTTTTATGATTGGGCCGGGACAAAAGCTTCTTCTTTTTCATTTTTAGGGATAGCCGTTGCGCTGTACTTCACCATGTGTCGTTACTTTTTGCAGCTTTATAGAAACCCGACCGACAAGAATACATCAGAATAGAAGAAACCACTGCACTACTCGGCAATAAGGTCGAAGGCGAAGGCGATGGAGGACTTACCGACCCTGGTAGTGCCCGATGACCCCGAGACTGGGGCGATCGAGCGGCCCAAGACGCCGCCGCCAATCCAGATCGACGAGCAGAGACTGCTCAACAACACAGTGCATCTCCCCCTCAAGTTACAAGCTCTGCCTAATGCTCCAATCGCCCCCGAGACGTTCCCTTCTCCCCGCTCGGAACAACCAACAGCCCGACAACCAACAGCTCGGGAATCGCAACCTCCAGGATCGAAACAAGCGACTCCGAGACAACTTACAGCGCGAAATGAATCGGTACAACCAGGATCAAGTAAACCGACGCCCCGACCACCAACAGTGCACGAAGACCAACCAGTAGAAGCGACTATCACCCCAGTTTTAACCATTGGGATTGATCCGACAGTCGAAAATCGCCCCGATTCAGCCCGACCTACATCAGCTCAAGCTGCTTCTCTCAGTAGTAAAGACTACAAGGCTATGGCCAAGCTTGCGGCCGCAGCGGCCAAGCTGGATCGATTGGCGGCCGGTAATAAATCGGTATTCGACGCCAATATGAACGACATTGCAGCGTTGGGGATCGGTATGGAGCTCTACTTTCTGCTCATCAAGTACTTGAGCTGGACGTTTTTCATCATGGGGATCGTATCACTCCCGGCTATTGTAGTAAATTACTATGGCGATGGAGTAACAGCCAAGATGGTTGACCCACTGCAGCTAGCGTACGCGTCCTTAGGGAATCAAGGCGTGAACCCGGATATCGCGTCCGACCCGGCCCAATGTCTCCCTCGGGGGGAAATCGACTGTACCGGTGTCACCGTCAACACTCCATTCACAACCGACCCACAGACTGTAGCGTGGATCGTGACATCTAGCGACGCCATCTACTCGTTCGTCTTCCTCGTCGTTTACTTGCTCTTCCGTCGGCATGCTAAACGCGCTATCGACGCACACCAGAATGAACACTTGACTCCGGCTAAGTACGCCATCTTTGTGCGTGGTTTACCATCCGATGCAACCGCCCAGGAGGTTTTAGAGCACTTTAACGCACGGTATGACCCTACCCAAGAGGAAGTGTACTACCCGTTGTGGCTTGGCTGCTGCTGGGGTCGAAAACCACGTCGTGTTAAGCACTCACTGTCCAAAGGTGCCGTGAACTGCAGTGTAGTGAACAATCTGGAGCATCTGTGGACCCCGGACGACGTTGGTCAACGGCCTAACACTACCGGCCAGTCAAGACTGAGTACTACCGTTCAGTCGAGACCGAGTACTACCGGCCATCGGCCCAGCACAGCCATTGGCATTTTGGACGACATTGTGGCGAAACATGAAGAGCATCAGATGTATCTAGGCACGTGGATAGCGGAAGTGAGTATCGCTCACCCTACTGGCGGACTTTTGCGGACGTTTCTGGCCATGGAAGTGCTCACTCGTAAGATTTCAGAAGCTCAAGCGCTCGTAAGTATCCTCACGCAGGAGAAGGAGCAAGCTGACCTCGCTTTACAGAACTGGACGCCTCCTTTAGGCAAAAAGAACCCGAAAAAGCCGAAATCAACGTTTAAAAAGGCAGACGAATTGCTACTACAGGCGACCACGAAGAAGCTGGAGCACCTACAAGCTGCAATGACGAAGAAGACGAGCAAGTTGAAGGCTCTAAAGAAGGCCAACAAACAGCTCCAGAAGGAACAAGCCGCTGAAACGACTACAACCCCCGCTAAAACGAAGAAAAAGAAAGCGCCAGACGTTAAACCGTTCGACCTCAGCGCCTGTGAGTGCGCGTTCGTGGTATTTAACAACCTCGAGTCACAGCGTCGCTGTCTTCAAGACTACCGGCGCTCGAACCAGTGGCTTTTACGTAAATTCCAGCCGAAAACGTTACGTTTCCGGGCTCAATTCCCACTTACCGTTCTCGCCGCTCCCGAACCGTCCAACATTTTGTGGGAAAACCTCGAAGTCACTTCTCGCTCACGTCAGATTCGCCGTAGCTTCACGAACTCCGTAACTTTCCTCCTCCTTCTGCTGTCTGGCGGTATCATATCGGCCGCTCAATCGGCCCAACAGACTTTCAAAGACAAAGCCCCACCCGCTGGATTATGCGAATCGACACTCCCCGAGGTTTTTTACGGCAGTTCCAAGTTCCTATCTGCCAAGGGCGTTTCTTGGGATCTCGAATGGGATTCCAACGCCACGTGTACGTCTGGAGACAGTGGGGAAGAGCGATTTCACGTAGCGTACACGAACGGCATCATTAACAACATCTCGGTGCTAAACCCCACATCTCCCGTTACCGAACTGCAGCGATGTACCGACCCGTGTATCTCCGAGAAGTCAAATACGAAATGCAACACCCTCGCGTGTTTTAACAGCGCAATACGTGAAGAAACCGGTGAAGACTGCGAGACGTACATGGCCAGTCACGTCCTCTACTGCCTCTGTACTACGCAGCTTCAGCTCAGTATCGCTCAGTTCGGAGTGATCGACGGTCCACAGGAACTCTGGAAGACTTTTATCCCGTGTCGTGGCTTTTTGACGGATTTTGTGGCTAAAAACGCTTTTATCGTCGTGGCTTCTGCCGTCGTCGTTATCGTTAACATCGTGCTGAAGTCCACACTGCGCGGATTCGCGTCTTTCGAGCGCCACACAAGCGAATCGGCCAAGGCTTCGGCTGTGGCGTTGAAGATGTTCGCAGCGCAGTTCTTAAACACTGCCATTATCGTGCTGGTTGTGAACGCAGCGCTCTCGCTAAGTGCGGTTCCAGTCATCGGCGAGCTTTTCCGAGGGAAATACAGCGATTTCCAGCGGGACTGGTACCCTACCGTGGGCATGGGCGTCACTATGACGATGCTGATCAATGCCGTCATGCCTCAAGTGATTCTATTGCTGCAATTGTGTGTCCTGAGCCCGTTAAAACGCTGTTTAGCGCGTCGAACCGTACGTACACAGGAGAAAATGGACCAACTGTACGCTGGCCCGACTTTCGACCTGGCTGTGAGGTATCCCATGATCCTTAACTCGGTCTTCGTGACGTTGGTTTTCTGTGGAGGCTCGCCTGTGTTGCTTTTCATCGCCACGTTAGCGTGTACAGCCACTTTTTGGATCGATAAGTTGTCGTTATTGTGGCTTTACAGCGTTAAAACGGCGTATGATGAGGCGTTAGGTGAGACGGCGTTGAGTTTACTACCGTGGGCGTTGGTGGCTCATTTAGGCTTCTCCTCTTGGATGTATGGCAATACGGACTTACTCAAGGCTTCAACGTTGAAACTGGGCTGGGTTTTCGAGCTCTTTGGGCTCAGTACGGAAGGAGCTACTAATACCGAAGAGATGTACAACAACTTGGTCTCTCAAGCCACCAAGTTCGATCCACTGGGGCAACATGGCTTCATTGTCAAGGTGCTTCACGTGAATGTCATGCTCATGTTCATCCTGTTCGTGCTCGTGGTGGTCGGGATCCTCTTGTCGGCCGTTTGGGCGCAGATTCTCCTTCCAGTACTACGCAACACCTTAGGACGTCTTCTTCTGGCCTTTTGGCGGCGTTTACGCCCGCTTTTTCGACTCTGTCGATGCAAATGCTCGTGTTTTCGACGCCGAAAAAACGTCGTAAAGCCTGAACCAGTACCTGGTGCTCCAACGTTGGAGAAACCTTCGAGCGGTGGACGATCGGCGAAAGTAGCAGCAGATATCGTCCTCACGGACATTCCAACCAGCGATCCAGTGCTTTCAATTGAAGAGGGAGGGAAAGAAGACGGACTGAATGGAGCGGAGCCCCTAGTGGTTAAGTCTTCGGCTGTTCCTCCAGTACTAGCGTGGACAGAGCAACCGGGCGAGTCTGTACCGGTTAAACCGCCCGTGTCTGCTCGACCACTTCCGACAGAGGTGGTTCTACCGGAATTCACCGAGTTCTTCCGAAAATCAGTGGCTCCAAAGTTCCGACCCGACACGAAGCTCGGCTTCAAGCGCGATTCAAACCGTCCGACGGAACTCGTTCGATACTGGCAGGAGAAAACGATCAGCAATGGCTTCCATCGCCATCCAGGAAACCCCATGCGCACGTGGGAGGCGATCCAAGCACCAGTGAAGACGTACGCGATCGAGGCCAACGCCAAGTACAGACTGGCGGTGGCCGAGCTTGTACTCGCTTCGAGACGCGCTCTTACACTCGCAGAAGCTCCTGACACTCCTGAAAACGCGACAGTTCCAGTTGAACCAGTTCCAGCCCCAGTTCCTGCTCCAGCTGAATCAGTACCAGTTCCGGTCCCTGTTGAAGCTGTTCCTGTTGTAGTATCATCATCACCTGAAACAACAGATCAGAAGGACGAAGCCCCAGAGAAGGTCGCTACAGTTGAATCCTCGCCTGAAGTGCCAGTTTCTGCTAGAAAAGGAGAATAAGATGCAAATAACAACCACATTTCTCCCTGTTGAACGTTTATTAGTCTCCAAAGTCGTCGATCTTCGAGTCTTGTTGCATGGTAAGGCCCATAGTTTCACTTAGCCTCGGCCATCGTGTAGAACCCTTGGGCGTATTTCTTGCCAAACTCAGTGGCCGAAGCTGGCGGGTGCTTCAAAGCCTTGCGAGGGTTCTCATCCAGTTCCTAATAACAAAAAATAAAAAAAATCTTTAAAGTTTAGTAGAACTAACTACCACGACATTCGATTAAGATCTCGCACCTCGAAGATGGCGTTAATATCCCCATCAAACTTCTCGTAAAGAGTCGTGAGCTTCTCAGCCACACTTGGATCGTACTCAAGCGAATCCGAATGCTCTCGAGTGCCTTTTGTGGCGTGCAGCCCCTTGCTCGCCTTGTCCAGCTCCGACTCCGACACCGCAACTCCTCGCTTCGCCTCCATTTTAGTAGATCTCAAATGCTGAAGCGACACATCAGTACATTAAGGGTTAACCCTTCTAGCCTGCCAATCCAACTTACTGGTTTAGGTTATCTTCTCGGCTTTAGTTTAAAAAAAACTAGTGTATTCTTCTTTAAAATAAGTTAGTAGATTGCACTACATGCTCGTTGCGCGCGTATAGAATGACCCGTGCTCGATCCGCAGGTACGACCTCTGCACTCGACCAAAACGACTCAATCCACCTGCCGGCGCGCGATCTTGAGGTGGAGGTGCCAAGGCCTGCGGACGTGACAGACGCCGTCGCTGCTCGGGGAGTGGAATCTGTCCGGTACTTGAGAGTCGCGAGCGGTTGCTCGACGCGATCGAGTACAGCGACGACGCTGTTGTGGCACGCCGCTTCTTGAGTGTAGACGAGAACATCTTCTTTCGTCCGCTGAGCACTTCCGGGAGCACCTGGTACACCTCCAGCTTGGCCTTGATCTGCGGGATCGCGTACTCGCCAACTCTGTCCACGATGAAGTCGATGGCCACAAGATCTTCGTACATGACGAGCCAGTCGGCCACACGCTTGGTCACCAGGATCTGTCCACCGTCGCCCAAATCGCCGATCTCATTGGCGATGACTTCGGACGCACCGGTGTAGATCATCTTGCCCGTCACGGCGTGGACATCCAGGATCAACGCTCCGTCCGTATCTACCGCGTCGTGGATACCCATCCGCACACGAAGACCGCCGAAGATTAGTCGGTGACCTGCGCGCTGTTTCCTGGTCGCTGGCAGCATGCCGTGAAGTTCCTTGGGCCAGTTCGCGACTAGCAACCGGAGCTGCACGTCTAAACAGTACTCGACCGCTTCGCGCACCGTGTGGAACGCGAGCTGGAAGGCGTCGCCCGCTGTCGTGATCTCGTAGCCTCTGTACTTCATTAACGAAGCACGAAGGATGTTGTCGTGGATCTCTGTGGCTCGCTGCATCACCAGGCCGTCGCCAATGGCCCAAAGAGCGCTGGAAGACTCGATATCAGTGAAGACGAACACTGGGTTCACAAGCGGCGGCTCTGCTGACTCCATGAGCACCTGCGTGTCTCTCGGAGACAAGAGATCTCCTCCCTGCATGAACCTGCTCTGGAGCTGAGCCTCGATGTCGTCAGGCAGGCACGACCTGAACATGTTAAGCACGCAGGCCTGGCTGCACATGGTGGTGACCGCCAGGGCCAAGCCCGAGAGATGGTACACCAGCAAGCTGACACTGATGAAGTCCAGCAGCTTGTTCTCGTCGTCCGTGGAGGCGTACATGACCACAGAAGCCAGTTGGAACTGTAGCGAGAAGAGCGCGTAGACGATCATGATCCTCTTGAGTCTCTGGTACACTGGCGACGTGACAAACTGCCCCTGAACATTCTCGTACTTCCTGCCTCCGATTTTGAGCCTGATGATGAGCCAGATCATGTACAAAAAGCTGAAAAACTGGACGAAGTACACGCTCAGCAGACAGCGTTGGGTGTACTGCGTGTATCCTTTGTAGGCGATGGCCAGCGTCGTCTCAATCGCTGCGTACACCAGTACCACACCGTGTACACTCCAGGCGTACAGTCGGATCTGTTGCTTCTCCTTCTCGGCGCCTCTGTCCATCGATTTCGCAGCGATGTTGGAGAGCTCAAACGTCAAGGGGAACATCCAGAGCGCCACAGCGAACAACGCCGCGTCTCCGAAGCACAGTAAGGCCGTGGCAAAGCCATCGTGGGTCTCCTCTAGCTGGAGAACCGTGTAAATGCCCATACTGCTGTATCGGTCGTAAATGACTTCCTCCTCATTCGAAGACGAAGACGCGTAGTCGGACGTGGACGTTTCGATGGGGTAGAAGCTCGCCCAGAGCAGATACAGCACGCGGGTGCTGCTCCAGAGCCACAGATAGAGAAAGAAGAAGAAGAAAAGCCACCGGACGCTGGACACCTGCAGGTCCCAGCTACGTCGCAGACTCACCATTGTCATGCCCGTGGACAGACTGGACAGCGCCATGGTGGCGACGGCGAGGGCCGTCCATATCATGGCCAGAAGCGCGAGGAGAGGCGCTGGAACTCGGGCGGAGGCTTCTTACGAGTCCGTCGGGGAGAAGGCGTAGGGACGACGCAGCGGTGGTGGGCGGTAAGCTAATATGCCGCTGGCTGGGGGTTCTTCTCCGATGTGGATTGGCCGTAAATCGCTACGAATTACGTTCAGCGTGGATTGGCCGTAAATCGCCACGAATTACGATCGCTACGAATTACGATCAGCGTTTTATATGCATTTTGTATGGTCAACCCCGACCCTACATGTACCTGTCGCAGCGACCTCAGAAAGCCCTTAAATGATTTTAAGTTAAATCAGAGTTCATTCGGTCACACCAGACACATTTTCGGGACGTATAGACTGATAACAGTTCTCCTTATCTAACCCTTCTCCTACATGTCGCAGAGACCTAAGTGATGGTTACGTTACCCTGAATGATGGTCATGTGGCCATCGAGCTGGCGTAGACGGATATTCTCAGACTCAGTCTCAGATTGGGAGAACATATTCTCAGAGTCGGTACATGTATCAGAAATCTCAGGACACGACATATGCACGTATTCAGTCACTCTTCCTCAAGGGATGCAGCAGCAATCTGGAGTTGGCAATAGTAAGTTGCGCGAACTTGCACAGGGGGTCATTGTCTCGCTAAGGTCAATATCATGTTTTGTAGCAGCTTTTCCAAGAATTGGAGGCCTTCAGCAAATTGCTCGGAGGCCAGAAGTGGTGCTGCCCGTAGATAGTTCAATCGATCTTGTAGGTGCTGGCCACGTAAAGGGGGAGACACGTATGATTCCCGAGTACACGTTTTGGAAAACCGAGTACAAGCCCCCAAACAGTCGCGCTTAAGTACGATACCGCTGGAGCCATGACTACACGCTGCGTCTCGACGATTTAGACACAAAGCGTCTAACCGAAAGGCGTTTAGGCACTAGGGCATGACCATGCCCATGCCATGCATGCAGCATGAAGAGCTATGGGCTGGGCTTGGGGCAACCGGACTTGGAGCGACGGGACTTGCCTAGAGAGCAAACTTTCGTTTTGTGCCGGCAGAGCACTGCGTTTTCCCGCCAAAACACTCGTGCTTTATACCGCGAGCCAAATCGTTCAGAATTCCGTCGCCTTCCGTGCCAATATTGGGAAGGACAAGCGTAAGCTATGTTGAGGATGTTTGTTGCACTAATGATAGCTAACAGGGACTGCTGCTTGTGAGACAGGGCAGCGCCAGGGAAATCGCCGGTCTCGGGTAAAGCAGCGGCAAGAAAAGGGCAATACAAAACGCTGTCGATGCATGAGAGCTCCCTGCTAGCGAAGATCGCCATGGATAATTACGATGAACACAGCTATTCTTTCTAGTACAACAACGGGAAAAGAGGAACAGCGGGCGTGTACGAATGCATCAATCATCAGTCGTGAGGCCGTAAGGCTAGGATTCGCAAGTTCGTGTCGACGCGCAACCAAACGCAGTTTGCTCTTGAAAAACAGGAGAGCATGGGACAGTATCTACGCAACGTAAAAGACGAGGTATTCGCCCCGCTTTCAGAGTGGAAGTGTACGCAGCGATCATGGCGGGTAGGCAACCCACACGATTGTAGAGGTTCTCGCAAAGAAACACGAGAGCCAACAAACCTCACCGACAGCTTGCCATCTCGGCAGCATGTTACCAACCGAAGATCGAGCTAAATGTTTAATCTGGAAAAGCAGTACCAAGTGAAAACGTTTGCAGATATCCACGAGTGGGTAAGTCTCCGTTCGTGCACTAGCACGGATGTCTTCTTTGGTAAACGTCCGTTTGATAGAGCTACAGATGAAGAAACGTTTTCAACTCAGGATACAGGGTTCAAGAACGCCACGTTGGTCCTTAAATCATCCGATCACGCATTTATTGATGGCGGAGTCACCAAAAAGGCGGTCGGCCTCGTTGTGACGCCCCACCAAATTTTCCGAAGCGTCCTCTACGTTTTCGAAAGACACCAGGCCGATGGCGTTTTCGTGGCAGCTGATGGAACATACAAGTTGCACTTCGGTATGTTGCCTCTGTTCTCGCTGCATTTGTTTGCTTAACTACTAGTTCGGCATTTACGACGTGACTCTGATAGGAAATTGGGTGCTAGTTCCACGCGGAACATTTTCCTCCAACTTCTCAAACACAAGGGAATACAGTAAGCCCTTCATCTCACTCGCTTACATGTTTGTGCGCACGGAACACGAGTTCGCGTACACACGACTCTTTCACTCAGTGGTCAAGCATGCACATAAAGTTTTCGGCATTCAACTCAAAGTTGCGTTTGGAAGCCTCGATCACGCCGACTGCATCGCAAATGCGTACATCGCTGTCTGACCGCAAACTGTTTGTTTTTTTTATTTCCCCCAATGGAGACCCCATGTGTGCCGTAAGTGTCGTGAGAAGATCAATTTGCTGGAGCCGACAGAGCATGCACAAGCCTACTTCGAGGCAAACATTGAAGTAAACATCAGATGCATTTGACCCGTTCTCCTGAGGAATTTCAAGCTGTCTCGAAGAAATTCTTAGAGAAGTGGTAAGCCGACAGGGAGTCTACGCAGATTGGTTTAAAAATATTTACTTGGTGGAGCGGTGGACAAAGTGATATATCACCAGCGGAACGCCTGGTCTCAAAACCCTCTCGAATCTCATAATGGAGTCATCAAGATGTGCGCGATGAGAGCGAAGCGCATGGAAACCGGTGTCATGCTGAATGATCCCATTCCGGGAATTCTTTCCATTGCCAGCAAACACGCGCCTAAGAGCCCGTTCGGTCACTATTACCCAGGTATATTCCCCTTCCTCCACTCGTGCGGTCTCCTAGTATGTTTCTCGTGTAGTGTTTGCAGTGTGCAGGCCCGATTCCCAGCAATATAATTCACAAGCCGCGTACCACATTCTTGCTGGCGCCTACTACAAAAAGCATCAGTTGGTCAAGCGTAAGCGGCATGTGTGATCCATATTCTTTAACGCGAGTATATAACGTCGCCAACAAAGATGCAGGTGACTGCTGACAGAGTTATATGGTACGATGTGGTTTGTTCCGTACTCTCTTACAGTGCCAATGGTTTACCTATATCCCTGTTAGATATTCAAACGCAAAACTTGGAGATCTTCCTGACGAGGATTCCGTGAACGATATCAACCTTCACTATCTACCCCTACACGACGTCGAGATTCTTGGAAACGCTGAGCAATTGGGTTCCTTCACCTCACGTTGCAGCCAGTTATTACAACCGACCAGGTACAGCGTTTGCATGCATGACGGCGTATTGATGTCTTCAAATTGCTAATTTAGTGTGAGTTCGTTTGCTGTAAATTAAGAAAATTCGGTCGCTATACCGCTGCGACTGCAAAATGTTCTGGTTAACGGGGTGGCCATGCTCACACATGGTCGCTACCATGATGTTAATGAAGCAGTTCGACTTGGATATGGCCACGACTGAATTGCCGACACGAAAGGTTTCTGGCGGACAATTGAAGGTTCCAGGAGCGCTGTACCGTGATGATCCGCACAACAACACCTTCACCGAATCCAACTTGATAAAGAACTTGACAAATCAGCCACACTATTCCCATGGGTGGCAAATCGTTGTCACTTTCATCTTTGAGAAGGATGGCACGGCGACGGAGGATACGTTTGTGAGCATCAACGGCTTCAAGAAAGTTGCGAGAGGTGGAGGCACCTTTTGCGAGTGGAAGGTGGAGTTTAAGGATGGCGACGCGCGGTACTGCGGACGCGAGGACCTGGTGAAACTGACTGTGGCCTCGAAAAGCGCTGGTCTGGATGTTACATGCACGGCTAAAGCGGAGAGTTCAATCTGCCGCCGTAAGGCTGCCCACGAGCACGCTGAAAGCTAATTTGGGTGTCCGTGCCACGATTGTGGCGACGCAAAGACGGCCGTCGTGTCGGAGCGCTGGAGCCATATGTCTTTGCACGCATGACTGCTAGTAGCAGCAATGAAAGCGCGCATTTCAAGTTTTAGTTTATTTTTATGGTGTTGCCGTAGCATATCGTCGTTTAGATAAGTTTGGTATTACAGGTACTTTTACCGTGAGGCAAGTTGCTGCGGCGCCGAGGCGCCTCGTGTACTCAGTGTATCCTCGGTTTCAGCGATCTGTACTCGGTCTTTCGAGTCTCTGTAATGGGAAACCATAGGCGTGCAATAAAGGGGTGATAGCTGCATCAATAGTTATGGTGCGTTCCGCGTCAGCTTCATCGACGAGACGAGTTTTCGTGCGTCAGCTCGCGCTCGGTTGAGTTAGCAACAAAGGAATTGAAAACTATGAAGACGAGGTCGCACTGATAATCCCAGGTTTCGGACATGATAACCCTGTTGTCCAGGTAAGGTTCCCTGTGGGCGTGCTGTTAAAGGCGTAGGCCCGCTCGACTGAGCTGATTTTGGAGCCCGTTTTGAAGGAGAATTACTTCGTCGGCGGGGTGTCCGTCGATTGCCAGCGCGTACAAGGCGTCAAGATCGTGGAGACGGAATGCTCTGTCCTCGTAAGCGGAGATCACACCTCTGAGCGTAGTAATACAACTCCGCGTTGTAAAACCAAACTTTGCTACCTGGTACTTCTTTTGTGTAGATCTTTGTTTTTTAATCTAAAAAAGCAGTTGCTTTGAATTTATAAACGAACAAATGACCGTCCAGACGCCGGTTTGTCAGAGGTCGAGCTAGACCTCGGAGAAACGCTTGAACTATAGACAATGTGACCAGGGTGCACGATGGATCCCTAATAGCAGCCTGCGTCATGCCGGTCCTAAAGAGATAAGGTCGAAAAATACCCTGGCTGTGGCGGCGGATGTATCAGTGGAGAACAAACACTCTAGTAACATGTAACTGGTAGCGTTACTTTGCGATCTTTGTACGAACTAATACCTGTACACTCCGCCAGCAAGAAATGATCTTCTACCTCAGTAAGTTCCTGCAGAGGAATCCTAGCCAAGAGCCTCTGGCGGGCTGGATGTTACGATCACCCGATTGTTTCAAACAATTTGTATGGCGGTCGCTGTGCGGAAGGAGCAATGTTGGCTTTCGAGCGGTACTATACATGCATACCCACAGAGCTAATACACTTCCACTCCACTGGACATATCCTTTGAGCCATCAGCGACTCGCCGACGAGCTTGATAAGTTTGCACAATCTACACTTGGTTGCAATGCAACGTGCTCGCACATTTTTGCTGCCACCATGTCAGACCGCGTGGAATCCCTCGTTGGTGCAAGTCTTCCGTGGCAGGAGCTGGGGAAAATACTGCGCTGCATGTTGCCTAGTCTTTTGCCAGTGTCGTGCTTGCAGAAATCGGCTCGCGAGGGCAGAGACTGAGTCTGCTGAGATCTCTCTCGGCGTGAGATCAGGCCACTGGTGAAATGCTGAGGGTCCAGCCACCGCGCCGCTGGGTTGAGCTGAAATTTGCCACCAACGCCGAGCGCTGAACACTCTCCGTCTCCGGAAAAGCTCGGCCAGGGCGACTGTGGCTTCCGGGTGGGCTGCGCGCATGTGACCAGGCAGTTCAACTACATGTTCCACTTTGCAACATTTTGACAATAGAAAATCGCAATAGCATCTGGTGCACCTTGTACAATCGACTGGAGGCGAAGAGGTACGGAAGAGTGCAAGATGCTGCTTCCTCCGATCGGAGACCGACGTCAGTCCGGATGCCTGGACGTACAGCGCTCCGGCTTCGAGCATTCGCTGCCACGGAGGTGATGCGCTGGGCCGGACCTCCGCGTGGTCCGCACTTGAGTCGGCCTCCGCACGACGGCACGCCAGGCTGGCGGCCAGCGTCGAGTTCATCATCACGGCCGGCTATATCCACGAGCAGAGACGCCGGCGCACATATCTGCGCTCCCATATGCTCGGATTATGGATTGCCGTTCGCTCGGGGTTTGCTAGTTTTCGCTAATCATGCTTTTTTAGTCTTGGACTTGGATCTGCAGGAGACGTTGGCCAGCTCGAAGCAGCAGCATACGCACCATGTATTTGCTTCTGTTCGTAAGGAGGCAACGTCTACCACCGAAGCAACACTCTACATGCTGCGAATCTCACTGTAACGCTGTTTGTCTGCCGACACTGCTGTGTCTGTCTCGTGGGAGTCAAGTCCCCATCGACGCAGATCGATCGATCGGCGGTACCGTACAAAACTTGTATCAGTGCAATTTAACACGAAAAGTGGGCATGTACATTCTTGCTTGGGCGGTTCCCTGCCGAACGCAGCGTGCCAGCCAACCGTCTAGAGCGAGTGTACTTGAACGCAGCAATTCAAGTCAGTACAGCAACACCCTCCACGCTGACATGTATCAGCACTTTTGACCTCTCTCGAGCAAGCCATGGCGCCAGTGCAACTCCATCCCAACGCCTTCGCCTTGGCCGCCACCCACTCCACCGAGAGCATCGAGCAGCTCCAAGTGTCGACGAATCGACTGGTCCCCACGCTTTCCCTTCTTTTTCTCATCAGCAAAAAAGACCACTGTTGTATAAAATTACGCTATTGCAAATATCGCAACACGATCCCTCTCTCCAAGCCTGCTCGCCAGTCTCATTTGGCAATTGGATTGATTGACAGGGCCAGCCACCAGACCCGCTCCCTACGCTCCCTGCGCACGCGCAGCCATCGCCTCCGCCGCGCTCCAGGCTTCGTGGCAAGGAAAAACCGTCCCTGGGCCTTCGCTTCCTAGTGGAAACGCGGCGCGCCGACGCAAATCTCGCGGGCAGAGAGACGCCGCCGGCCAGTCGTTAACCGCAAGCAAAAAGACCCAGGAAGAGACGCAACAGCCGCAGCCAGCAGCAGGCCTTCAGCCTGGTGTTAGCCAACGCCACGGGCCGCCGGTCTCCAGCACTACCCGGTAGCAGAGAACACAGTGTGAGAGTTAGAGAGCACCCGCCGCTCGTCTATTTTGCCGGCCCATGACCACGCGCCACAGACACACACAGGACAGACCCATGGCCAATAGCGGCCAGAGGGTGGCGCTCAATGCCAACAAGAACAAGAACTGGCGCGCCAATTACCTGCGCGCACTCAATATCTTCACGCCGGACCTGGCCACGCCGACGCGCGGCCGGTACGGCGATGCCGGTCGACGCACAGGTTCAAGTCAACAGGCTCAACCGGCGGGACGCTCCGAGGCGGCTGCGAGTCGGCGGCGGGCCGTAGCTACAGCAACTGGTGAAGAGGCGGCGCGTCGCCCCAATAGCAACAATAGCAGAGGACGTTCAGCCGCCTCCGTGTCGGCGTCGACGTCGACGTCGGCCAGGCAAAGCAGCAGCAGATCGGCGTCGTCGTCCAGAAGCAGACGGGGGACGTCCCCTTCAGAGGAGAAGAACTCGTCGTACGTCTTCGGTCTGCGCTCGCATCTTTTCCGAGCGCGAAGGCTGACGACCAGGAACGACCTCATGGTGGTGGACCGCGTGTCGGCGCCCATTGAGATCCCTACAGGTTCTTCCGTCACTTCGCCGACGGCCATCCCGTCACATGGGGACAAGCTGCTAGACAGGAGGGACTCGGAGACGCATCGGCGGCGGGGAAGCAGCAACGATTTCCAGAATTCGAACGACCCGAAGCAGCCCATGCAGCTATTGTCGTGGGAAGAACCGTCCGTTATGTTAGGGAACGGAGGCTGGCCGTTGGAGAGTGAGAAGCGCAACAACAACGGGTTGGCTATCCCGATGAATAGGAGCGATGGCAGGGCGAGGAGATCTTCAAGGCCGTATTCGGGCCCTGAGGGCATCGCAGAGGAGTGCGAGGATACGGAGGAGGAAGATCTGGACGGGTTGACCAACACAGAAGACGATGAGGACGACGACATATTTAAGATGGAGTTCGACGGCGACTCCAAGGCTAGTAATAACGTATTTAGGGAGCGAGCGACCAAGGACAAGCGGCGTGAAAATCTGCGGCAGCGCCGACCGGGAGGGTTTGATGACTTTGACGACGAGGAAGACGACGTCGTGACGCCGTTGTCTGCCTCGTTCGTTCCGCCGCACCAAATGGTGGAGCGCGGATGCTTCTCACTGGGGCTTCGAGACGAGCTCAAGCGGAAACCTGGCGTACACATTTAGACGTTGCAGGTTTTACCGCGGCTAGTTGTTAGTTAGGCACATAGGCGCAGCTCATTTTGCGAGTGCAAGCAAATAGTTTCCAAGCTCCCGAGCTAATGGAGGGAGGCAACGCGTCCATTTGAGTCTACAAAGGCTCGATCAAGTGATAAAATGAAATTGATAAACGCATTGAACTACGGCACGGACATCTAAACGACTGGTACTGTACAGGAACGTCGACTACAGAGCTAAACGAACTATCTCGATGGGGGGGTACGGGGTGTGTGAAACCACGATGTGGGCGAACCTATTGGCGTTTCCAGCCCGCTCTCCAATATCGTAGAGCCCGAAGCGGATCTGCCGGCGACGTGCGGGATGCGGCTGTTCTGGTCTTGTGCGAAAATCTTCTTCCGTCGCGCTAACTCTTCCGGTAAAACTTCATAAACAGCCACGTGCATGTTCACCTGCGGCACCAAGTACTCGCAAAGGTAGTCGACAGAGTAATCCATGGGTAGGGCGTCTTTGTTGGTCAGTAACCAGTCGGCAATTCGTCGCGTGATGAGGATCTGACCACCAGCTCCGACGTCACTCACCTCACTGGCGATAACCTCTGACGCTCCAGTGTAGACTGTTTTACCCGTGACGGCGTGAGGGCTGTGGTGAAGGTGGCCATCCGAGCCCATTGCGTCGTGGATCCCCATCCTCACTCGAAGTCCACGGAAAATGACGCGATGACCTGCCCGTCGTTTCTTGGTCGCTGGTACGAGGCCGTGGAGCTCCTTGGGCCAGTCCGCGGCAAGTAGTTGGAGCTGAACGTCCATACAGTACGAGACGGCTTCACGGATCGTGTGGAACGCGAGTTGGAACGAGTCCCCCGCTGTAGTGATCTCGTATCCTCTGTAAGGAGTAAGAAGAGACCGAAGCGTGTCGTCATGCACTTGAATTGCTCTCTGCATCACTTTGCCGTCGTCGATTCCCCACAGCGCACTGGAAGACTCGATATCCGTGACGACGAAGACCGGATTAAGCACTGGAGGCGCTACGGATTGGCCTCCGTCGTGCATGCGAGGAGCTTCTCCACGGTTCGATTCCACCACGAGCTGTACGAGCATTTCATCCGGGATACAACAGCCACAGAACCGCAACGTGCACGGCAGACTGCAGCCCGTACAAAGCGCCAAGGCAAGGCCAGTGGCATTGTACATCACTTGACTCAGGCCAATGTAGCTCAACGTGGCTTCATCACGAGGTGTGTACACGTAAGTGAAGAGCGACGTGGCCTCATACTGCAGCGCAAAGAGAGCGTAAGCGAACATGATCCACTTTAACCTCTGATACACTGGAGACGCCTCGAAGTGGCCGTTGATAGACTCAACATCTCGTCCTTTGCACTTGAGAAGGAACAGCACCACCCCCATGTACACAAGCGTGACGATCTGCATGACGTAGATACACAGCGCTAACCGGTACGTATAGCTGGAATAACCTCCTCCCAGGACGCTTAAAACGGCTTCCGCGATCAGAAAGCACGCGATCAACCCGTGGCCCACGATAATGTACATCCGAATCTTGGCCTTCTCCTTTGCTGAGCCTCTGTCCATCGACTTGGCCGCTATTTTCGACAGTTCGTAGATGAGCGGGAGCACCCAAAAGGCCACAGCGAAGTGCATAACGTCGCAAAAACACAGAATTACGGTCGGGAATAGTCTTCGGGCCGCTTCGAGGTCGGTCGTGGCGTAAATTCCAAGCTGGTCCAGTTGTTTGCTTGTGTATGGGACGGCGTTGTTGCCGTCGACGAACTCCTTGATCGGTAGCATCACGACCCAGAGGTAGTAACTGGCGCGTGCGAGAGTGTAGAGCCAAAGGTAGACGAAGAACGTGAGGAAGAGCCATCGCACACTGGACACCCGGAAGTCCCAGTCGCGGGATAATTTCCACGCGATGAGCATGGCCGAAACGTTGGAGAGCAGCACTGAGGTTAAGCCCATGGACGCCCATATCATCACCATCGCCTGCTGATAAATAAACGAGAGCGTGGGGGTTCCAGTACCCGCGCACGAGCATGCGCAGGTTTCGTGAGTTTTTACTATGCGAAGGCCAATGTAAGGGTTAATGCGGTGGGCTGGGAGTGCAAACCCGACAAGATGGACGAGGTTGGGGCCAACTCCATCTGGTGAACTGTATTGGGCTCCGCTATTGGACGTCGCCTGCTTTGAACAGCGGCTGGGTGGCGGACAGCAAGTGAAAGAGAACCCTCTGCCGGTTGCAAATGGACTCTGGTGCGGTGCTGCAAGGTACATGTATTAATAAGCTTAGATGGATATTTTCAACATTTTGAGAGGGAACGACGCTGAACGAAAATGAATGCGTTGTTGGAAGCCAAAATTATGCTACATAGTGCTATCCCGAGCGCACGCAATTCGGAATGGATTACGTGTCTGCTACTAAAGAGACTGAGCTGGCAGCTCTACTTTACATAATACTGTAGTGTATTTCTGTCGTTGCATGAAGAACGAGACGCAAGAATTTTTTCACGAATTGTTGTGTAATTTGTTTACTTTTTGCATGTTGAAGTGTCGACAAACAAGAAAATACACGTCACTTTTTCACTTGAGTGCCATTTTCTTTTTCCCCTGGATATCATGCTCGGCTTCCAGTACGTCGTGGCCAAGTCGCGCGAGCTGTCCTCTGCGGTGGAGCGAGAGCTGGCTGCCGCGAGCAACCGCTCAACCCCCTTCGGGTCCGTGTCAGCTACCTCCTCCGTCGAAGTGGCGGTGCAAAACGCCGTCCCTGTGGCTTCCGAAGCCCGCGAAGTCTCCCCTATCTCAGGTCGCAATGAAGGGCAGGAATTTCTTCGTGCTCAGCAAAAAATACAAGACCAAGCGAACACAAACCACCAGAAACTCATGGCCAGGTAACATATTTTGTTATTGTTTTTAGTCGCAAGGAAAAATACCCTGTCGTTAACGAGATATTTAATTTTTACCTATGCGTCTACATTGTCACTAAAGTGGCCAGGAACTCGACTCTGCGCTCGCCCGAGCTCGTGCCACGCTGCAGGCTCAAGCAGCCAGCGAACAATTCTTAGCCCAGAACTTCCATTTAGTGTCCAGGGTGCGTCAACAGCTCGCGGGGGTCCGATCTCTAGTGCTTAAGCTGGCCGAAGAGGCCGACGAAGTGGAGAATCTCTTGGTACATCGCTGCGAGGAGGACGCAGCCAGGCAGAACGCCGAGTTCGCGGCTAAACAACAACAGGAACTGGAGAAGTTTGAGGCTCGGATCGCTAAGGAGTCCGAAGGCCGTAAGCGCGAGTTGCTCGAGATGAGACGCCAGAAGCTGGCCAGCGCCTTCTTCAACGACCTGAAGACGTACCAGACGCTGGTGGCTCATCATGGAGATGAAACTGTAGCGGAGGCCAGAGTGAAGGAGGACAACAAGCAACAAGTGACGCTGGACGAGGTGGATCTGGTCGTCACGGCCGACCCGGAGCAACTGGACGCGTTCTATGACTCTGGGTCTGAAGAGGAGGAAGAGCAGTCGCAGGGCGCTAAGTTCTCGTCGCCGCCAGTACCGAGAGAACTGGATGGAGAGGAAGAGAAGGAGGACGAAGTGGTGGAAGTAGAGGAAGCTGCTGCCAAGGAGAATGAAGACGTAGACGCCCCAGCAGGATCAGGAGCAGGTGGTGAAGAGAAAGTTGCGTGAAGATGACGTGGTATGAAGGAGTGCAAGGTATCAGAATGCAGCAGCAAGGCGATATTTATGAAGGGATCGAGTGATTGACGTAATCGACAGAATGGATCAAGCAACACGCACGGTTGCATTTGAATGGTTTTGCCTACAAGTAGCACTCGTCCAGTACCAGTACACTGTACACTTAGTGCAGTTGTGGATAAAAGGCCTATGCCAAATAAAACAGTACATCTATAACATGTAGGCTCGTAAGCATTGGCCGACACATTACCGACACCCTCAACAAAGCTGGCGCATCAACATTTGGCAATGTACTGTATTATGATATAGGTGTCAGTGCATTTTTCTCTCTCTGCTAGGTCGTGTGTTCGGTTGGCCCGGTACATCGCTGGTCAAAGGCGGTGGCCACTCCCGATCCCTTGCGCAAGCGGACGCCACGTCAAGCCAAGGACGTCGCTCCCCTGTCAAACGCAGAGCCACAGCTGCCGCTACTTGTCCACAGTCTCGAGTAAAAACATAGTGGCCATGGTCTGGACGACGCTGGCCATCACGGCCATGGGGCTGTCGTCCGTGGCCACAGGCATCACGAGCTACAGCCTCCGTCGGTCCTGGGACCTGCAGGTTTCCAGCGTGCGCTGGCTCTTCTTCATCTTCTTCGCGTGCTACTGCCTCTACGGGATCACACGGGTGGCTTACATGGTCACAGTGAGCGCCAAGGCTCGATGGGGCCACACGGAGGACGACGAGTACATGGCCGACCACTATACGACTCTGGGCATCTTCGCGCCGCTGCACTCGCGCGTGTCCAATGACCCTCTAGTCACGGTTTTTCTGGTTCTTGGAGACTCAGTGCACTTCTCGGTAGCGTCGTGGATGTTCCCGTTAATTTATGAACTGGGTTTAATTGCCAGGAAGACGATGGACCGAGGTGCGGAGAAGGAGCGAGAGCAGATCCAGTGGTATTTGTGGTGTGTCTGGCCCCTTATCATCGGATTTACCGTCGCGGAGGCCATTTTGGCAGCGGACAAAGGTGGCTACACGACTACAACGCAGGCATTTCAGCTGGCAGTTTATTTCACCATGTTCTCGAGCTTTCTCTACATGCTCTTCGTCGTCTTGAGACTCAAGTGGGGCGGCAGGAAGTACGAGAATGTTCAGGGGCAATTTGTGACGTCTCCTGTATACCAGCGTATCTCCCGCATCCTGTACGTTGCGTCCGAACATCGTTACGTACTGCTAGCGATTATCTGACTTTGCCTGTTGCAGGACCATCTACGCGATTTTCACGCTTCAGTACCAGCTCGCATCCGTCATTTCGTACTCGATGCCGGACGACAGGGAGGATCTGGGCAACTATACAAGCATCAGCACGGTCATCTACAACATTTCTGGGCTTGCTTTAGCCATCACAACCATGTGCAGCCAAGCGTGCGTTTTACAGATGTGTCGCTGCTGTATGCCGGACGACGTCGAGGCTCATCTCGAGGCCAGACTCATGCAGCCTGGCGAGCTTCTGTCCCCGCGAGATACGCAGATCCTAGTGGAGTCCGCAGAGCCGCCACTGGTCAATCCCGTGTTTGTGTTCACAGATATCCAGCAGTCAAGTGCGTTATGGGGCGTTGGGGACGGTCTCATCATGCAGCAAGCCACGGAAATCCACGATAATATCCTACGCCAATCGCTCATGAAGTACCGCGGCTACGAAATCACCACAGCGGGTGACGCGTTTCAACTGGCGTTCCACACGATTCGAGAGGCAGTCGAGTACTGTATGGATGTTCAGCTTCAGTTACTGGACGCTCCGTGGCCAAGCGAGCTCCACGGACTCTTACCTGCAACGAAGAAGCAGCGAGCCGGTCGGCACTTAATTTTCCGCGGACTGCGTGTGCGTATGGGCATCCACGACGCCGCAGACTCGGACGGCCGGTTAGTTCTGGACGTCCATGCCGTTACAGGCAAGATGATCTATACTGGAGCTTCGGAAGTCATTGCGAACGAGATCGGCGACTTAGGTGACGGTGGGCAGATCCTCGTAACCAGGCGCGTGGCCGATTGGATCGAAATGTACGCGGATCTGGTCGCCATCCCGTGCTCTGTCGACCGTGTGGGCGACTACATTGTACCTCAGATCAACGCGTCAGTGGAGGTTTTCCAGGTGCTTCCAACGGTGCTGGCCAAGCGTAAGAAGAGGTTCGCAACGACGTTCGCTACTACGCTCAAGCGGCGTCCAGGCCATGGGCCAAACCCTGCAACTGGTGCAGATTCCTTCACGGCCAATGAGAGTACCCCTCCAGGTATGAGCAGAATGGCGGCACAGCGTCGCCGCAGCGTCTACGCGTTGCGAGAACGGCGTCGGCAGTTGGAACAAGGAGCTCTTGGTCGGCCAGCATCGCACCAGGCACTCATGCGCGCAGAGAGCGCCCATCCGAACTTCACGTTCGACACGCGCCCGAGCTACGCGCGTACCTCCAGCATGTAAAACTAGCGAAAAGGCAACTTATGAAATAGAGCTCGGACCAAATTTTGGGAGCAAACTTTGCCGCGTTGATGCCGCTAACGTCATGCTCGTGTTGAAGAGCTGCACGTCGCATACGGTGGACGTTGCCATGTTTGCGCGCCCCGCATTGCGCACCTCGTCCACACGCATTTTGGCATTTGGCAAATTGCCGGCATTTAGGCAAACCGTCGCTTTCCGTCAAACAAGAAGAAGTTGACGTTTCGATTTTCCTTTTTGTACAGGGCGTTTGTATCAGAGGTCAAGTGGCTGCCAGCTGTTTCAAAATAGGAACGACAAGGTGGAAAAGGTTGCGTGACGCAGCGCAACCGACCAAGTGCGGAGCGCAATCGATCAAGTGCTGAGCGTGTGTTCGGGGCGAACAACCCAAGTGGAGCAAGCTGCCGCTGGCTGACTGAGCTTAAGTGGCCAACGTCCAACAATCAGGCGGCAATCCGACCAAACAAGAAAGCCGCAAAAAGTTCGAACGGGTTCTTTTCCACTTGGCAAAAAAAAAGTCTCACGCCTGGCCCATTAGTCCCGCCGAACATCGAGCGCCTCTGCGGGCCCCGCACTCCTCCATTAAGCCTTCCCCCTCGCGCTGAAATGGTGTGGACGTCTGTGGCCCTGGTCACCTTGGGCTTGTCCTGCGTGGCCACGGGGATCACAAGCGTCAGCCTTCGCCGCAGCTGGGACTTGCAGGTGTCCAGTGTCCGTTGGCTCTTTTTCATCTTCTTCCTGTGTTATTTCGTTTTCACTTTCAGCCGAGTGGTTTATATGATCGTGGGGGTGATAAACCCTTTGGAAACGACAACGGAAGCGGGCGAGCAGCTGCTGGCCAATCGCTTTAGCAAACTCGGGGTTTTCTCCGTTCTCCATTTCAAAGTTTCACATAACGGGCTCATCACTTTTTTGCTGGTTTTTGGGGACTCGGCACTATTTGCAGTGGCAATTTGGACCTTTCCATTGGCTTATGAACTTGGTCTGATTGCCACACGGTCCATGGACCGAGGCGCCGAGAAGGAGAAGGAGCAGATCCGGTGGTATTTCCACAGAGTGTGGGTTATCGTCGCAGTTTTCGTGGTAGTGGAGACGACGTTGGCCGCAGTGAGGAAAGGGTATACCAGCTACACACAGCGGTGTCTTCTGGCCGTATACTTGGTGCAGTTTACCAGTTTCCTGTACATGGTGTTTAACATCGTGAGGCTCAAGTGTGGCGGCAGGAAGTACGAAAATGTGCAGGGCCAATTTGTCACGTCGCCGATTTACCAGCGATTGTCACGAATCATGTACGGTCAACAAGGTGTTTAAATTTGTTTGGCACTTGTGTTTAACTGTGACAATTTTTTATGACAATTTTGTTGACAGGTTTATCTACGCCATTTTCACGCTGCAGTTTCAACTTGCCTCCGTCGTTTTGTACGCCATGCCTGACAAGGAGTACAAACTCATGGATTTTATCAGCGTCAGCGCTGTTATCTACTGCATTTCCGGCTTAGCACTCGCAATTACGACTATGTGCAGCCAAGCTTGCGTGCTCGACTTCTGTCGTTGCTGTTTACCGGACGATGTGGAAGCTCAAGTTGAAGCGAGATTGATGCAGCCCGGCGAATTACTTTCGCCCAGTGACGATCAGGTTCTAGTTGAGTCTGCTGAGCCTCCACTGGTCAATCCCGTCTTCGTATTCACAGATATTCAGCAGTCCAGTGATTTGTGGGGCGTGGGCGACGGTTTGATCATGCAGCGAGCCACGGAAATCCACGACAATATTTTACGTTCTCTACTCATGAAATATCGAGGATACGAAATCACCACAGCAGGTGACGCCTTCCAACTGGCCTTCCACACAGTCCGTGAAGCTATCGAGTATTGTTTGGACGTGCAAATGCAACTTCTTGTCGCTCCGTGGCCCAAGGAGTTGCATGGATTATTACCTGCAACGAAAAGGCAGCGTTCAGGCACTCGGGTAATTTTCTGTGGCCTGCGCGTTCGCATGGGAATTCACGATGCAGTCGATTCGGATGGCCCATTGGTGCTAGATGTTCACGCTGTGACTGGGAAAATGACGTACACAGGCGCATCGGAAGTGATTGCCAATGAAATTGGCGATTTAGGTGACGGTGGCCAGATTTTAGTGACAAGAAGAATCGCTGACTGGCTGTTCATGTACGCGGACCTGGTGGTAATCCCTTGTGTGGTGGATCGCGTTGGCGAGTACACAGTTCCGATGATTAATGCGACGGTGGAGGTGTTTCAAGTGATTCCGATAGAACTGGCCAAGCGCAAGAAGAAATTCACGACGACACTGAGGAAACGTGTGGCTTTGCATCCGTACGGCAGTGGACAATCGCTCAACGACAATACACCGCCAGGTTTGAGCGTTGAAGCGGCTGAAAGAAGACGGAACTTGTACGCTTGGAGAGAGCGTCGTCGCCAGTTGGAACAAGGGGCTTTGAGTCGGCATGCGTCTTCCCACACTCTGCTGGGAGCGGGACCGGAAGGCCTGGAAGAGCTTGAGCACGGAGTGAGCTACACGCGCACTAGCAGCATGTAAAGTAACAAGTATAAGAGCGAGTTATAGTATGAAAATGAAATATGAACATGTAGTTGGCTTAGATTAATTTCTTCGCGATTAAAACAAACTTCGAGAAAAGTTGGACCAGTCACTGCCGTCAAAAGAAATGCTCCACTTTGTTTTTGTGTCAAAATTAAAAAAAAAAAATTGCAACAAGTCGACTGGTGATTGCGACCGTCGTTCGACCTCACCGAGTTTTTGCCACACAACGCTCCAACTAAGTTGGATTTCCGATGCAACTTCCACGATGTCGGCCTGTCGTGTCTTACATGTACAAGTCAAAGCATTCGTTTTGACTCACGCCTCGGGCATCTGTCAGCTTGGGATCTGCTCGTCGATCGATTTCTCCAATCTCCGGGTATATTATCCCTCATACTTCCCCACGATGGTCCGCCTTACAAAGCCACTGGCTCCCTTCGCCCAAACAAACGGAGACACGGAACGTGCCCCACTACAACGGTGTAACGAGCATTTTCAGAACGAAACTCTAGCTGCACAATGGTTTGGCGAATCGGCGCTCTCGCAGCGGCAGTCGCTCTTAGCGTCGTGGACGCTGCTCGTCTCCCAACCGGAATCTGCTACGCCCCGTGGCACCACGCGAGTGTCAACGCTGACGTCGTGGGTAAAGACTTGACTCAAGTCGGAGAGTTTTTTTCCAGTATTCGCACGTTCCAGGCCCTTTTCAGCGGCGTGAACGTCGTCAATTCGGCCGCGGCGGCAGGGATTAAAGTGGCCGTGGGCGTGCAACTGACAGAACCGGCGCTCATTGACGCCGAGATCCAGGCCGTGTGCGACGGTTATGGCGCGAACCCGAGCGCGATTGAAGCCGTGTACGTCGGGAACGAATGCCTCAAGAACAAAGACTTCGGTACAGTCACGGCTGAGGAACTCGTCGGGTACATTAAACGGGTGAAGGCGTGCGTGGGCGATACGCCCGTCGGATCGGTGCAGCGGATTAACGAGTGGCTTTCGTCCGACGGAGCGGCGAGTCTTTCAGCCGCGTGCGACCTCATCGGCGTCAACATTTACCCGTTCTTTACGAACGGCCCGCAGACGGCAGTGGAGAAGCTGCAGACGCAATGGGAACAAATGGCCGTTAAATATGACGCCGATAAGATGCACGTGACGGAAACGGGCTGGCCGTCGGAAGGTGAGAATTACGGCGCGAACGCTCCGTCGAAGGACGGTATGCAGCAGTATCTGAACGACTGGGTAACGTGGTCCAAGAACGTCCCGCAGAGCTACTGGTTCATGATGTACGACACGACTGTGAGCTACACCGGCGCCGAGTATGAAAAGCATTTCGGAGTCTTCACGTCGGACGGGAAACAGAAGGTCACCGTCCCTAGCGGCGATGGATCGACAGCACAGAAGCAGAGCGACACCAACACGACGGACACGTCTCAAACGCAGAAGAAGCACGTATCGAGCGACCCTCCTGCTGCAGTGAAAGGGAATGACGCTCCTGCTAACAAGACGAGTGAGAAGACCCCGGCTGCTACCGGTTCGCCGGTGTACACGTTCCAGGACTCGACCGCCAACGAAGCTGTCGGAACTGTCGCTCCTTTCTCCGGAACGTGCAGCCAAACTGTTTCGTCCGGAGACTCGTCCGTTGGACTCAAGATCGTCACGGACGCTAGCTGTGCTTCTGGCGGTGTGGGGTGCATCGATGAGTTTTGCCGGTTCTGCAAGCTCGTGAGCACCAGTGAGTCGTCAAAGTTCGTCGATTGTTCGTCTATTGAAAGCGCGACGAAGAAGCTGTAGAGTGAAAGTCATTAGAGATTTCTTAGCTCTACAGAGAGCAAGTGCCTTTCGGATTTGGATTGACTTTTGAGTTGTAGGGAGTCATTGGGAACTCCTTCTCGTCCTGGTCTGTACACGGCTTGATTCAATGAAAAAAAAACAAATGGGTTGGAGTACTGTAACACAGATAAATGCTTTATGTATTTCGTAAAAACTACATGTACATGACGGAGATCTACATCTGTAATCTACTTGGAAGATTTCTTGCACTTGCCCACAGGAGCAGCCTCCGACTGTGTCGAGCCCTCAGAAGAAGGAGCTTTCGTGTACGTAGGGGCAACAGTCGGAACTTCCGTGACAATTGGAGCCGTCGTAGGTGTCTCCGTTGCATTAGGAGTAATAGAAGTTGCTGGAATTTCAGTGGTAGTGACCTCAGGAGCTGCAGTCGCCGGGGTTTCACTTGTAGGGCTTTCGGTAGAACCGGATGAGGTTGAATTAGTCTGTTGGGTAGTGGCGCCATCACCGCTAGGGATCGTGACCTTCTCCGTTCCGTCCGAAGTGAAAAGACCAAAGTGCAACTCGTAGTCGGCGCCCGAATAGCTCACGGTCGTGTCGTACATCATGAACCAGTACGACTGCCCCACGCTCTTGGACCACGTGGCGTAGTCGTTCAGGTATTGCTGCATCGTTTCCGTCGACGGGGAGTTGCCCTGGTACGCACTGCCACCGGACGGCCAGCCAGTCTCAGTCACGCGCAGTTTACTCGCGTCGTACTTGTCCGTCATCTGCGTCCACTGAGCCTCCAGCTTCTCAACTGGAGTCTGGTCGCTCACAGTGAAGAACGGGTAGATATTCACGCCAATAACATCCGAGGCGCCTTCCAGCGTCGCAGCTCCGTCCGCATCGAGCCACTCGTTGATCCGTTGAACCGAACCGACCGGAGTGTCACCGACGCACGCCTTGACCTTGTTGATGTACGTCACGAGTTCATCCGCCGTGAACGTCCCGAAGTCTCCGTTCTTAAGACATTCGTTACCGACGTACACGGCTTCAATCGCGTCCGGATTGGCTGCGTAGCCTTCACACACCGCGTTGATCTCGGAATCGATGGCCGACGTGTCCGACAGCTGAACGCCCACGGCGACCTTGATTCCGGCCGCGGCCGCCGCCTTAATGACGTTCACCTGGCTGAATTGAGCTTGGAACGTGCGGATGCTTGAAAAATACTGACCGACTTCGGTCAGATCGGCGCCGACGACAGAATCGTCGACGGTTGAATGGTGCCACGGCGCGTAGCACACGCCGGTCGATAGCGCGCCGGCGTCGGCTCCGACCGCGAACGCTGCCATTACCACTGCAACACGGAAGACCATTGGTATTGAAGCTTGTGGGGAGAAAGAGGAAATGAGAAGTGAACGGCATGGTCAAGCTGCCGAGTTGGTCATTAACCGGCAGGTGCCGGCTGTACAGACAGGAAGGAGTCGGAATAAATCCGGACGCGCCTCACAGGTTCTGGTGAAATGACGATTGACTCACGTTGCTCGGGACAGTCGACCGCCACGCGGTTTCCGGTCATGACCAAGCTGCTCCTGAGGAACAGTCCCTTTCCGATATTATTCACCGTTTAAGCGAGGCTTTCGCTCTCTTGTGTCTGCTGGTGGTCATCCTGATATCTACTCAGAGCCGCCCAGATGGAGCCTGCAGCCGAACTCAGACGCACCCTCAGTGAGTGGGCTCCGACGCCATGAAACAGCAAAGTTTTTCGATGAAGACAAGTCGCTGTAAGCAAAAGTCGAACGACAGGGGCGACTTGATTGTCGCGGGATTCAAATGCAGCAAATGCCCATGGCAACCACTCCGTAGAGCTCAGCTACAATGTAGACGAGGCCATAAGGAAGTGAAAACCACGGACGATCTAGCAAGGACATCCTTCGTTCTACCCACTCGATGCAATCGTTACCGTGGTAAAGTTCTACAGCAAAGATCAGACTACCAGGAAGGGGATAAGACGACAGCATAGGGAGGTACCGGACGACAAAGAGCTGTAAGTTATAGCCTTCTTGAAGATTACCATCTAGCGATATGTGATTCAAGTAGTATATGTACAAACGCTGTCTGTTATTCTCCGTTATGCACCTCCGCTACGCGCTTCTACATCGCACTACATGTACTACGTTTCTAGCGTCGTAGTTGAGTCGTCTACATCAACGATCAACAACCTTCTTACATGGCGCAGTCCTTGCCAGACTGCACCACCGTCGGCGTAGAAGCAGCAGGCGTCACCGAAGGAGTGTCCTGGGTCGGGACGTCCACGGACGGGGTCTCCTGAACGGGGGTCTCCTGAGCGGGGATCTCGCCGGTAGGGGTAGTAGGGGCCTCCGTGCGGTACTCCGGGACGTCCACGGCGTACTGCTGCTCCGTCGGGGCGGGGGTCACCTCTCCCTGCTGCTGGGTCTGGTCACCGCCGTCGGCGGTAGGGGCCTCCGTGCGGTACTCCGGGACGTCCACGGTGTACTGCTGCTCCGTCGGAGCGGGGGTCACCTCACCCTGCTGCTGGGTCTGGTCACCGCCGTCAGCGGCCGGCGCCTCCGTAGCGGGGGAAGCAGGAGCTTCTGTGGCGTTGCCCTGGCTGCCGGTAGAACTGCCCTGCTGCGTCGGGCTGCCGGTGCTGCCGCCCTTGGTGAAGCCGCCAGGGATAGTCACCTTGGGCGTGCCGTCCGATTTGAAGCAGCCGAAATTCTTCTCGTACTCAGCGCCCGTGTACGACGTGGTGGTGTCGTACATCATGAACCAGTACGACTCGCCCTTGTCCGCCGACCACGTGGTGAAGTCGTTCAGGTACTGCTGCATGGTCTCAAGCGACGGCGAGTTGCCCTGGTACGTCTCACCAGCCGTAGGCCAGCCGGTCTCCGTCAGCTGGATCTTGCCGGCGTCGTACTTGGACGTCGCCTGCTCCCATTGAGCCTGGAGCTTCTCGATAGGGGTGAGCTCACCTTGCGTGAAGAACGGGTAGATGTTGAAACCGAGCTTGTCACAAGCACCTGCGACCTTGTCAGCGCCCGGAGCGGAGTTCCACTCGTTGATGCGCTGCACCGTGCCGACGGGGACGGAGCCGCCCGTGCAAGACTTGACCTTCTCAATGTAGCCCACGAGCTGGTCGGCGCTGACCGTACCGAAGCCGTTGTTCAGCAGGTTCTCGTTACCGACCCAGATGACCTCGACCGAGCCGGGGTTCTTGTTGTAGCCGTCGCACACGGCCTGGATCTCGGCGTCGACCGAAGCCAGGTCGTTCATCTGCACGCCGGCGGCGATCTTGACACCGGCGGCCGCGGCCATGTCGATGGCGTTCACGCCGCCCATGCGCGTCTCGAACGTACGGAAGCTCGAGAAGTACTGGCCGATCTGCTGGATGTCCGACTTGAGGACGTCCTCCGTCACGGTCGTGTGGTGCCACGGGGCGTAGCAGACGCCGACGGCGTCGGTCGAGCTCATGGCGAGAGCGGCCATCATGGCGAACACGGTCTTGTAAGTAGCACACACCATGTCTGACAGTAAGTGCTGGGTAGTTCCTTGTGCTGGACGAGGAGAATCGGGAAATGAGCTGCCAGGTTGGAGTGCGGCGTGCGGATCTGAGGAGACGAGAGAGAAGGCGGCGTCGTCACTGCGCTGTTCGAACGGCAACGCTGACTTCCGGTAAGAGACACTCGCACAAGAGACCGTGGTTCTTCACACATGGTCGTCCATGCGGCGCACGCGAAAACTTGGCAGAGATGGCCAGCGCCCTCAAACACTGAGCAAACAGCAGGTCCAGCGTGGCACATGGTAAGGAACGACGCGGTGGCGACTATCGTCGGACGACGCAGCTAACCCGGAGGCAACCTCACCGAGCTGGATACTACCGGTAGAGACTGTAAAACGCTGGTGCTGGAGCATTTCAACCGCCTGCAGAGAAGCCGGTGAAAGTGCTGTCTCGTTTGAAAAATACTCAGCAGATGTCGGCTACAACCACGCGTTTTCGCCAGCACGCACGCTACGCTACAGTACCGGTACATGTACAACCCGCATAAGCGAGGCCTTCCTAAAGGAAAAATCCTGGCGTGACAAAGGAAGGAGAAGAGAAGGATCTCATGAAGAAAGTCTATCAACTCAGTAGATATTTACGTGACGGGTGTCATGTCAGTGCAATTCCGTCCAGAGCCTCTCGTTCGTCTTCAAAATTCAGATCCGCTGGGTCTTGCTAAGGCGCTAAGAGAATGCAACGAACGTGTGCGCTGACTGCGTTTACATGGCGCAGTTGGCGGTGGTCGTCGTGGTGGTCGTGGCGGTCGTCACCGTTGGGGTGTCCGTGGCTGCCGTGTCCTCTTCCTCCGAGGCGCTAGCTTCCACGGACGTCGAAGTGGTCGGGGCTGGGGTGGCCGTCTCGGTCGTCTCCGAAGCCGAATCGTCAGCGTACGACGTGGTGGTCTGCTGCTGGGTCGCGTCGTCCGTGGTCGTGGACGCTGAGCTCTGCGTGGTCTGCTGCGTCGTGTCCTCGCTGGTGGACGACGTCGTGGACGTCGTGGTGGTGCCCGTCGTGGAGCTGGTGCTGCTGCTGCCGCCCGGGATGGTCACGTGCGCCACCATGTCGTCGCCGAAGACACCGAAGTGGGTCTCGTAGTTGGCGCCCGTGTAGCTCGTGGTGGTGTCGTACATCATGAACCAGTAGCTGGACTGCACGCTCGAGGACCACGTGGCCCAGTCGTCCAGGTACTGCTGCATGCCGTCGTACGACGGCGAGTTGCCCTCGTAGTCGTCGCCCTCGTACGGCCAGCCCGTCTCGGTCAGGTGCATGATGCTCTCGTCGTAACCGGCGGCGAGCATCTGCGCCCACTGGGCCTCAAGCTTCGACACCGACGTGCCGTCGCCCTCCGTGAAGAACGGGTAGATGTTGACGCCGATGACGTCGCAGGCGGCGGCCAGGGTGGACGCGCCGTCGGCGTTCAACCACTCGTTGATGCGCTGCACTGAGCCGACGGGCACGGCGTTGCTAGTGCACTCCTTGACCTGCGAGATGTATCCGGCCAGCGTGTCGGCGCTGAAGCTACCGTAGTCGCCGTTCACCAGGTCCTCGTTTCCGACGTAGACGGCCTCGATGGCGTCCGGGTACGACGAGTAGCCGTCGCACACGGCCTGAATCTCCGAATCAATAGCCGTTGAGTCCGTGAGCTGTACGCCGACGGCCACCTTAAGGCCGGCGTTGGCGGCCGTCTCGATCACGTTGATGCCGCTGTACTGCGCCTGGAAAGACCGGAAGGCTGTGAAGTACTCGGCGATCTGAGCCATATCGGTTGCCAGCACGTCGCTCGTGACGGTGTCGTGGTGCCACGGCGCGTAGCAGACACCGGGCAGAGTGGCGTCCGCGGCGCCCAAGGCAATAGCCGCAAGCAGAGCAGCGACAGTCATGTAAGACGTACACACCATTGTCGACGGGTTTCTAAAGGCAATTCGTTTCGATGCGAAGGAGGAAGCGAATTGAGGAATGACAAGCAGGAAGCATCGACTAGCGCAGCGGCGGATGACAAAGAGTCCCGTGGTGGCGGATGCAAAAGGATGGCGCGTGACACTTTAGCTCATGTGTGTCTAGCGCCGTAGAAGGCCTGGTACTGGCGAAAGATACTCGAGGAAGTGCCCAGCACATCGGTGTGAGCGTCTTTATCCGGATAAACTCTCCGCAGCGCCGCAAAGCGCACGGGCGGCACCGCCACCTGGTCTCTTGGCCATTTGACAATCGACCGGGGCGGAAAGAAAGATCGCTAGTCAGAACGCGAGCCAGTTCGCCATCACCACTTCAGCACGCCAAGCGGATCCGCAAGCTGGCGAAGCCATTAACGCGGCCAGACGGCTGCGACGCTGGTTTACACATGTACATACCATACAGCAGCAAATTGCTGCCGGCCGACAGTGTGAGTCATGTTATGAACCGTGGGCTCTGGCGCCGGCGCCGCCCGTCTTTGGCGGTCAGTTTCCTGCCAGGTGGCCGCACGCGCGCACACTGTGCGGCACAGCGTTTGTGGAGCGGCCGGTCCCTTGCACGACGGCACGACGCGAGCGCGTACGCCACTCGCACCAGAAACGCGGCCAAGTAGGCGTGGGTTCGCTTTCTGGTCGATTTGCAAATTTTGCACTCGCTGCTCGAGCCTCCGAGTCACGTGGATTTCCGCCCCGGATAGCCCCGACCAAAAGATAATGTGGCACCAGGAGATCAGCGCGCCGATGTGCACAAGTGGACACCATTCACACGCGTGAGGCCGGATATTTCGCTCTCCACCGATTAGAGTCAGCAGAGTCTGCTCTCTGCGAGTGGAAACTCGTGCCAACTCCAACGCCGCGTTGTGGCGCTCACAAAACAAAAAGAACTCGCCGTCGTTGCGTTGTCCTTGGATATCAGAGGTCCAGATCGTGTCTCTACGATCGACGACAGCCGTTGCACCCGGTGGATCTTGCCGTATCTGGAGGTGAACTGCTGACGCTAGCAGTGACCAAACGCCTGCTTTTGAGAAAGTGTGCGCTTGATGAGATACTGCGTCTTTCCTGAAGTTTATTGAGCTCGGACACTTCGAACTCACGCTGTGCTGGCCGTTACTCTGCGGCGACATGCCGTGCGAAAGATAAAGAGGCACTGGCGTGCTGAATTTCGTAGCTGCCTGACGGTGCGTGCTGTCCGTACTACAACTAGAATGCACTGATCTTCCCACCGTATAAGGCCTTAATCATTTTCTTCCTGAACGATTTAGTCAGACGTCGACGCTAGAATTTCACTTGTAGGCCCGTAAGCGTAAAATATTTTTGCAGTTGCCTGTCAAGTGGCCAAATGAAAACGTGAACAATACTTCTCCTTCGACGAAGTACGCATACACTGGTACAGTCGAAATACAAAAACTATGATCGGCAACTGATTCATCGAATAAATCAAAGCAATCTGGAAGTGTTTCAAATGCCACAAACAAAGCAAAATGGAGATCAGTCTTCCCACCAAACGATGGATCCAATGTCTTGTGCCGCGCAGTTCAGACAATTTGGATTCCGAGTCATTATTACTTCCACGTAAATCCTCATACTTTGATCGGAGAGTGGTGTCTGACGGTCCCCCGATAATTTCTTTGCAGTCACCTACCACAAACAGATAGGTAGCCACCGACCTCGACGTGAATGTTCGATGATGCAGCGTCGAAAGGGGTTTGTCCGCTGTTGTCGGGGGTATTCATGGACGCTCCGTTTTCAACCAGCACCTTCACAGTCTCCAAATGCCCGTGCTCGTTAGCTAAATGCAGAGCTGTAGCTCCATCTGAGTTCGGTGTATTGACATCAGCCCCTTCTTCCAGGAAACGCGATACGACTTCAGCATGTCCATTATGGGACGCGCTCGTAAGTAGCGTCGCACCGTCATTATTGGTTACTTGAATTGAAGCTCCATGTTCCAACAGCAGCTCCAGAACTTCAAAATGTCCAGAGCTAGAAGCGACAAATAACGGCACGTTGACACATGCTCCTCGGTCCAGGAGAGCACGTACAACATCGATAAAGTTGAATTCGCTCGAGAGGAGCAAAGGTGACGTTTGCGCCGTTCACCAGTAAGTATCTCACACACTCTGTGTGGACTTCCCACGCCGCGTAAGTGAACGCTGTGCCTCCGTCCTTGTCAACCGTGTCAACTACTACGTGGTTCTGCAACAGGAACTGCACCACGTCTGTATAGCCCTCTGTAGCAGAACTAATCAATGGACTTTCACGCTCTTCATCCGTCGGCTCGACACCATTTTTGGCAAAGGCTCAAACGACATCGAGATCCTTCCTTCAGAAGGAGATCTGCCACACCTCCGTGTCCATTAAGCGAAACATTCGTCAATGCAGTCCAGCCCTTGTTGGCCAAAGTTATCGAGGCGCCGTAACCCAATAGAGTCTGAATTACTGCAGCGTGTCCATTCAAAGCTGCTAACACCAACGATGTATCGCCTTCATTGTTAGGTAAATCAACATCCCCACCCAATTTTGGTCAGATTCTCCACCAGCAACTTTACCACATCGTTATCATTCGACGAAGCATTCATCAGAGCAGTCCAACCTCCACTGTTGGACAAGTCAACCTCAACGCCATTTCCCAGTAGCAACTGAACTACTGGGGCGTGGCCATTCACAGCTGTCCATAATAAAGGGTTGTCGCCATTGTCATTTGCTGCTTCAATCTTTGCACCGCCGTGAATTAGAGCGCGAGCAGCTTCCAGGTGACCGTTCTCGCAGGCAAGCCCCAAGGCTGTGACTCCGTTTGGATGTGGCTTATCAACGCTTGACCCGCTCTTCACAGCCTTCGTTATTGGCTAAGTCGATGGAAGTTTGTCCAAAAGCAGTTGCACAATCTGCTGCGTGACTCTTCGCAGCGGCCCAGCTCAAAACGGGGGGGGGGGGGGGGGGGGGGCTCAACGTTGTGTAAATTGATAGTCTCGCCACCATCAAGCAGCTCTCGGACAGCGTCAACGTAACCGAATTCGCAGGGGGTAGCAAGCACCGAAAAATCCTTTGGACGCTGTTTATTGAGTTTTCACATATTTGCGGTCAAAAGATGTTCCCACAGAAGTCGGTTTGTCAGAATCCACACAAACTGAAGGCTCGTCATCCAAGAAACCAAAATGTGGCTCAACACATTCGTAGATGAGATGCGTGAACTCCGTGTAGCCGCTCATATACGCAGCAGTCAGCGCAGGCCAACTCTGGAAATCTCCGCACAAGTCAATATCTGCACCATTATGAAAGAGGATACGGACGACAACCAAACGCTTGTACCACACTGTAGTGAGCAAGGCTGTGCCTCCACTCGGCAACCGCGTGTTAACGTTGGCCCCTCTCGTTATCAGAAACTGCACGGCATCTGAGTGTCCGTGTTGAGCCGCTGTGATTAAAGGCGTACACCCCGCGTCATCAGGCAGTTCAACATTGGCTCCAATATTCACAAGATACACAACTGTAGCGAGTTGGTCTTGTTCACAGGCAATGTTCAGCGCTGTAGCTCCATTCGGGCCTGACTTGTCTATAAGAGAGCCATTCCGTAACAGTAACATTTTCACACGAAGCCCCCATCAGTGCATTCCATCCCGGTCAACTCCATGTTCACACCAAATTCCACCAGTAATGAAACAACGTCCACGTGGCCATTCCTAGCAGCCCATTCGAGCGTCCTGTCTCCATCTGCGTCAACCGATGTGCTGTCTTTGATTAAAATTCTAACGACGGCAACATGGCCATTTTCACACGCTCTTCTCAACGCTGTCGACCCATCTGGACGCTGTTTATCAATGCTTGCCCCCATTTTCACCAACATCCGCACCACCTTGTTGTGTCTTTTTGATGCAGCGAACATCAGTACAGTCCAACCATCGTTGTTTACAAAGTCGACGCATTCATTAGCCCAGTCCATCCACTCTCGTTTGTGTGGTTAATAGATGCTCCATCCGCCAATAGCATCTGAACAATAGTTCGCTGTCCGTTTGCAGCCACGAACTCTAAGGGGCTGTCACCGTTGTTGGCCATTCGATCGACAGCCAAACCCCACCCGAATGAGAGCGCGAGCAACTTTAGCGTGGCCGTGCTCACACGCAATTTCTATAGCTGTTACTCCACTTGAAAGCTGGTTTTGAGCACTCGCACCCAATTGCAGTAGTAGCTTTACCAGGTTCAAATGGTCAAACCTCGACACTGTCATCAATGCAGTCCCAAAGCTCTAATGGCTTCTACGTGGCCACTCTCGCACGCCAATGCCAGCACAGTGGTCCCGTACGTCCCGTTTCGCCAATAGGAACTCCACGACACCCAAGTATCCTTTCTCCGAAGTAAACATCAGCTCGCAAGTCTTTAGCAGTGAAGACCTTGACGCTTCCATCTTCAGGATCTGGCTGAGGGTCAGGATCCCATTGCTTTTGGGGTCAATGCTGTAGTGGGTCCTTGTACAATTTGCCTTCGACCTCGAGAGTGAGCAGAAGTACCAGTCGAAGTCCAGCAGCAAGTGGTTGTGCAGCCATCGACTTAGGAGAAAGAGGAAACTGGGTCTGAAACAATGAGTCAATGCTGCTGACGGGAGAAATTAAACGTATGCAGAGTCATACTGTGATAGGGTGCCTTCCCCGTACAACAGAGCAACTTTAAGCTTGGAGGAAGGAAGTCATGCAGATTGCACGCTTCCAGGTTGAATGCTGATGAAGTAACAACTTTAAAACTACTTCACAAAAAGTTTACTTCAAGTGACCATCACTCTTTTATTCCCGCATTCCGCGCAGAAGCGTTCAAGCGAATGTGGTCATGCGTGTCAGGCTCCGTCTCAAGGAGCGTCTCTGATACAGGTCTGTGGCTACAGACTGTACAGTGCAGTGCAGTTCCTCCATCTCTTTAAGTCTCACCCTTGAACTTGTCTCTCACAGTGTCGACATGAACGCTCAAACTCCTGATATCCAGCTACAAATGGGGTCTGATCTCCCGGACGCCTCGAAGAACGGTATGATAGACACAGTCGAAGCTCTTGTGGGCAATGGGGAAGTAGTCGACGCTCCCGATGAGAACGGGAACTCGCCCTTGGTCTGGGCAGCTAGGAATGGCTACTCAGAAGTGGAGAAGATGCTCCTGGAACACGGTGCAGCTGTCGACTTGTTGAATGCCAAGGGCGGCACTGCACTCATGATTGCTGCGTGGGGTGGCCACTCGGAGGTGGCTACACAGCTCCTGAACTCGAAGTAGTCATTTACCGACAACATCCCAATGGAAACACCGCATTAACGTTCGCCTGTGAGGGGCGGCTGGAGGCTGCTTGGACGTTCGTTGAAGCAGGGACTGGCCATGCTTCGCTATCAACATCAATGGAGTACCGTCCTCCATCAATGCCATTAGTGCATCGCCCAAAGGACACACTAACGTAATTTTGATGTTGCTGGAGAATGGAGCGGGTGTGGATCAGCAAAAAAGTGGATGGATTCGCGGCACTTACTATGTGGTGCTTGCAGCAATGACCAAGTGGCCATCGTTCAGGATGCCTGAGTTCTGTTCAAGCTCTTTCTGAAACGGGTGCTGCGTGTAGACCGAGACGGATTTTGTCCACTGATGTACGCAGTTAGGAATGGTCATGTCGATGTCGTTCAATTTCTGGTGGAGAAAGGAGTGGATGTTGGTAAAGTGAACAATGCTGGTTTGACTTCACAGGTGCTTGCTTTTGTAACAGGCCACGTTGACGTGGTAACATTACTGTTGGAGATGCCAACCAGCACGTTATGCGCCACGGCTCTAGGAACAGCGTGCGAGTACGGACAGGTTGATGTAGCTGCAGTTCTCATCGACAACGGAGCAGATCCGGATTTACAAAATGAAGAAGGCAACGAACCTTTGATGTGGGCTACAAAGTCTGGGAAACGAAGTTTTTGCACTGTGAAAGCGGATACGTTGATGCAGTAGCAGTCCTCCTAGATTTATCCAACCAAGATGGAAGCATTCTGATAGTGGCAGCTCAAAATGGTCATGCGGAAAATGTGGAGTTACTGCTGGACCATGGCTCCTCAATTGATGCCATGAACAACAAAGGGTTTTCTGCGCTGATGCTTGCTTCGTTTGGCAGCCATGCCGATGTAGCCACCTTGCTTATAACGGGAGGGGAAAGTGTCGACTAGCAAGGATACATGGATGGCACCGCCTTAGCATTTGCGTGCGAAACTGGGTGTTTGGATGTTATAAATGGCCTTATTGACAACAAGGCGTCGGTCGACTTGCCCAATGGAGTTGCGGAATTGCTGATAAAGCCCGGGGCAACTGTTGACAAGCTGATGTAAAGTGTGGATTGCATGTGTGAATGGACACGGAGTTGTCCAAGCGCTTATTGAAGATGGAGCAGATATGAATTTGAGAGGCGAAGTGGGGAAACCCCCGCTGATATGGACGGCCATGAGTGGACATGTAGGTTCTTGTGGCGAAAGGGGCATTGGTGGATGTCGTAGATGATAGAGGCTGGACGGCGTTAATTGCAGGCGTGGAACGAGGCCACTCAACTGTCATTGAAATGCTGCTGGACAATGGCGCAAGTATTAACAAAACTGTTTTGAATGGCGCCACTGGTCTGAATATAGCGTGCGAACACGGGCACCTGGATTGCGTTGTGGCGCTTGTGAACGCAGGGGCTGATGTCGAATTAGTTGGTGACCAAGGCTGCACACCGTTGATCACTGCAGCACAACGCAGGTTTGCCGGTATTGTGCAGTTTTTAGTATATCGAGGTGCTGTGCTGGATAGACGTCTACCAAGTGGAATTACGGCGCTGGTTACAGCCGTGTGGTTCAATCGCGTGGAGGTCATTCGTATTCTTCTGGATAGTGGAGCTGATATTGATGTGTGTGGAGGATATCGCAAGTGGCCTCCGTTGACTGTGGCCTATTTCAGTGGCTATCCCGAGTTGGTTCACCTCATCTACATGCGTGTCCCTGCTGAAGACAGCAGTGAAACTAAGCCAACGTAAGACAAGATACAGTTTCTCAAATGAAGCCACTGACAAGAAGACGCGGAGCGGAGATGCTGCTCTTGCGAGCAAGACGATTTAAAGCTGTTTGAAAACTAGTACAGCGAGGATACCAACATTGCAGATGTGAATGCGCTTATGACTGCCGCTGTACATGCTCACATGGAGATTATGAAAACCTTTTGACGAAAGGGGCTGCTAGTGACAAGAGGGGGCCGGGTGGGCTTTCAGCACGGACACTTGTGTGCCAAAACATGTTTGTGACTGAAAAGAGAGTTGTGCCTGACAACGGTTGTGGAGGTTCTCGTTGAAAACGGTGCAGACCTTAACTTTCAAGATAGCGATGGAGACTCTGCACTCTTGGTTGCAGCACAAATGGGCGTCTTAGGTTGATTGGACTGCTTGTAAAAAGTGGAGCAAGAGTCGATATGACCAGCAGAAATGGTAGCATGCCACTGATCGAGAACAGGACTGACTGAGGGAGTGAGATTCTTACTAAACTGTGGGGCATTTGTCTTCTTCTTTATGGACAATGACGGCTGGTTAGCACTTATGTACGCTGTTAAGAAAGAATGCACCTGCATACTTCGGTTGCTGCTTGAGAATGAATTGAAGGTCAATATAGAAGAATCCGGAACGGAGCGGCAAACTATGGCGGCCACCAGAATATGGTGGACATTTCTTGTCGAAAACGGCGAGTCCATCATATCTCAATGGGGCTTATACTTGCCGCATTTGCAAGACCGAATACTTCGTTTCAATTGCCTTCGTGGTTTTACATCTCAACCTCGGCAACCAGTTACGATAAGAGCTCAACCGTCTCGATTTGTGGTACATGTTACGAGAGCCTTGTGCCTCGAGATATCCCACAAGTCAGCTTTATGATGGAAGATGGATATGATGATTTTGATATGACAGAATATAACAGCTCCCATGGCGCTTCATATGTGGTTGGGATCCAACACGGATACAGGGTGCTAGGACTTCCAAACAGGTTGGTTACACGTAAAAGGTCTCTGCGTAAGATGGTCAATAATTGACAATTCTTGGTATTATCCTAGTCCGACGGCGGATATGATCCCATCCCGTTGGTCATATCGCCTTCGGATGCCGTCGTCGGATATGCCAGCATGCCAACACCACCAGAACCTCTTCAACGTGAATCTTTGCCGACGGCGTCAATCCACCGGAGAACCGTCGGAAAAAAATGCGCCTCAACTACTGTACACTTAGAGGACGAAGCTCCTGTGCTACAAGCCGTAGCCCATGGCCTTTTAAACTCTCTGCTCTGCTCATTTCCCAATTCGCCACCTCCAGAACACCTGACCCCAATCTTTCTACCATGGCTGGTGCTGCGACTGACTCCCCGACCAACAAGCGGCCGCTCGTCACCGACACTGCCAAGCCGGACGGTACGAGGATCCCGGTGACTCTGCTCTCGGGTTTCCTAGGCAGTGGCAAGACCACTTTGCTACAGCACATTCTCAAGAACAAGGACCACGCTCTGCGCGTTGCAGTGATCGTCAACGACATGGGCGAACTCAACATCGACGCTGACCTCGTAGCGTCGGCCGGTGTGCTCCAGCGCGAGGAGCAGCTTGTGCGTCTGGAGAACGGCTGCATCTGCTGCACACTACGCGTGGACCTGCTCGAGCAGATCGCTCGCATTGCGCAGCAGGGAGAAGTCGACTATATTGTGATCGAGAGCTCCGGTATCAGTGAGCCCATGCAAGTGGCTGAGACCTTCGTGTTTGAGTTACCCGAAGGCGTCGAGGAAGAAGTCATGGCGACGAAGGCCGACCCTGCACTCTCGCCCAGCAGTTCGAAGCGGTCGCGTACGGATTCCGGCGCGTCTTCGGGCGACGATACCAGTGCTGCTAGTTCGTCTCCTTCGGCTACAACCGGAATTCGTACGATGCAACTGGACGAACTACTGGTGCGTGACGGTGAGAAGCTCCCGTTGCTGCGTGATATCGCGTTGCTTGACACGTGCGTGACGGTCGTTGACGCCGCGACGTTCTTCCACGTCTTCGACGACCCGCGTATGCTCGCTGATGTCGAGGAGAACCGCAGTCAGCTGCCTGAGGGCGACACGCGTACCATTACCGACCTTTTGATCGACCAGATCGAGTTCGCAGACATCATTCTACTCAACAAGACGGATTTGGTGTCCGAAAAGGACGTTGAAGCGATCGAAAAGGTCCTTCGTCGTCTCAACTCGTACGCCAAGTTCGAGCGCACTGTTAAGGGCCGTGTGGACCCCAAGATGATCCTAGGCACCAAGCTTTTCTCCTTCGAGCGCGCGTCGCAACAAACGGGTTGGCTGGAATCTCTTACGGTCCCTCATACACCTGAGACGGTCGAGTACGGCATCGGTTCGTTCCTGTACAAGGCGTCTCGCCCTTTCCACCCTGCACGTCTTACTGGAATCATTCAGGACGAATTCGTTATCGTCGAATCTCCAACACTGCCTCCATTCCCATCAGACGACGATGATGGTCATGATCATGATCACGAGGAGGAGGAAACTGAGGAAGAAGAAGAAACAGAAGGAGATGGAGATCAAGAGATGGAGACCGAAGAGGACGGAGAACCTCTAGGTGAACAGGAGATCGCCAAGCGACTGGAGGGCAAGCAGAACGGGCTGTTCAAGAACCTCCTACGTAGCAAAGGCGTCTTCTGGCTCGGTACGCGACCCCACAACTACGCTACGTGGTCACAGGCGGGTTTATACTGCACCCTGGCTAATGGTGGCATGTGGATCTCTGCCATCCCCGAAGAGGAACGCACACGCACTATGAAGGAGCTACCGAACTACAAGGAGTTGATGGCTCGTGAATTTGGCGACCGTGGACAAGAACTCGTGTTTATCGGTCGCTTCTCGCAGGAGGACAACGAAATCGCCCAGATCCGCGCGGCGTTGGATTCGTGTTTATTAACGGACGAGGAGATGAAGCAGTACAAGGCTGCAGACTTTGAGGAGTGGGAAGACCCGTTCGAGCCGTGGGAGTACTACAGCTTTGAAGACTGAGTACAGTGTAGGTAGATATATGACAAACAGTAATACAGGTAGAAAACTTTTTATTGTTGCAACCTTCGTTTTCGCTACAAATAAAAAAACAATTTTTATCATAATATATATATATATATGTAGCCATTCTGACCCATATGACCGACTCTTTTATTATGAATATCACATCGCAAAATTCCATACGGTATGAGCGACCTCCCCTCGCCACCGACCCGTGCTCCACCCCGTACGCGCAAGAAGCGCTACTGCTTCCGTGCGGGCGACGATCTGCTACTCCTTCAGACCGTGCTCCATGACCCAGACATCTTCTCCCCAGCCCACGGTCAACGAGGCAAAGCGTGGGAGGTCATAACGGACAGTCTGAACCGCCAGGGGATCACATCCACCGGTCACTCGCTCCGCTGTCGGCTAAAGCGGCTCGTTGAGACATTTCAAGAAGAGGTTTCGAAGGGAAAACAGGCAGCAGGTACTTCATTTTTAACATTATTTTACCGTTATGAATCATTTATATGATAAACTGACGATATGATCGGGATATGTTTTGTAATTAAAATGAAGACTACACGCCGCTAGAGAAGCTTCTTGATGAATACACGCAGGCAGACGTTCAATACCAGCAGAGGAAAGCAATGACCGGAATTGTACACGAACAGGCAGCAAGTGACACTAATAACAGTCGTCGAAACTCGATCGCCTCGGATGAAGAAACGACTAGTACCACCACAACGCAACAAGTTCCACCAGTACAGCAGTCACCAGTGCAAGCGCCAACACCAACTCCACTAGAGCCACCCAGTGAGGCCCAATTAACACCAGAGAACGGCAAGAAACCTCGAAAACGGCGTTTCGTCTTTGGCGAAAACCACGACGTCCTGCTGCTGAAAGTAATGCTGGCCGATCGAGGAATTACAACGTCATCTGGGACCAATAAACCGGCGTGGAAGAGTATCGAGGCTTCCGTCAACAGCCAAGGTTTGCCTGTCAGTATCCACACCATTCGGACGCACCTTGGTATACTCGTTAACACCTACCGAAGAGAGAGCCACACCTGGGACTTCGAGTTGTCCGAGAAGCAGCAGCTCATGAGAGCGTACTGCAAGAAGCTGGACGGTGAAGTTCAGAGTAGTCGGGATGATGGCGATCACTCGTACGAGCCAGTACCAGACGCTGATGGAGAGAACGAAGACCAAGCGGAGTCTACTTTTGAGGATTTTGCTCCTCACAACACTCCATCAGCCTCAGGGAACAACGGCCAGAGAGATACTCCGACAAGTACTGAAAACCCACCTGATACAGAAGTCCCAGCAGCCGAACCCGCGCCTAAACGACAGAAATTGGAAGTGGAGACAATTCTGCAGCGTTTCGTGGAGGACCAAAACAAACGCCAAGAAGAAGAGCGCGAGCAAGAGCGTGCCAGATTGAACGAACACCAAGAGTTGCAACGCCAGACGATTAATCTGCAAAAGCGATCGCTGGACATTCAGGAGAAGGCGATGAACATGCAAGAGAGGCTAATGGCGCTGATGGAGAAGGTGATGGACAAGCTCGGCTAAAACTACATCATTGGCAGAATTTCCAACCTGCAGCTCGTCCAAGTCGTAATTTTTGAATTGGAATATATTTTGCGTGAAAATGACACAAAATTGGGTACGTCGCCATATTTTTGTCTTCAAATTTTACAACAAAAAAACATGCTGTACATGTAGCACTTCAACCGCGCCCACGACGCCGAGCGCGTGCTGTTACTGGCCCAACAGGACAGCGAGACTAGGCGCAGACTCTTAACTCGTTTGGAGTCATCGCAAGTGGCGATCTCGACAGGGGAAGTGCTGGAAGTGCTACAATCTCCCAGTCAACCGTATTCGCGCCGCTACTGCTGTTGAGAGGCAGAACCCAGACCTCGTCTACACTTTTATCTGTTAAATGTCAGCATTTATTTTATGCTGCATGTGCTTCCAAGACACCGAACTCGAAGCAGTACCGTTAAATCAAATTGATCATCCCCGTCGTATTTATTTGATTTTCAAAGAATCACAACTAGATATTTGCATGAAAGTACAGTATTAAAATACTGTACAAAAGTGCACGGAACAGCTCTACCGGTAGTAGCGGTATCTCTTTCCTAATATTTTGGCCGACATAACCGAGGCTGGAGATTGTTGAGTCAGCCACGTGTTTACAAAGTGGCAAGTATACTGCGAAGCGCAGCTTCAGAAAATGTAATCCGCGGTCGTGGGAGCCTTTGGTGACGAACTCTAACTTCGAAGTTCAAAGTACTCTTAAATTGTACGTGCAAACACTGTGAAGATTCTGTCCAAGAACTAAGACGCCCTCGTACATGTAAGGTACGAAACTGCTTGCCACCTAGATATTCAGCTCACGTTACACTGTACAAGGAAGAATGCCGGTGTTGGCCCCTACTGCACACTTATAAAGCGATTTGTTGAGGCGTTGGGTTGTTTTTCCGACCTGAGGTCACGTTTAGGTACGGGGGTGGAATGACGAACTTCTCGAAATCTTCAAATTTTAAGAAAAAGTAAAAAGCTTTGAGATCATTCCATAATAGGTTGCACTGCGACTACAATGATACATAAGGCAGTGGCGGCTGAGTTCTTTAGAAGGCATACAACACTGTTGAAATCTGTAGACTCACTCTCGGAGTTGCGCTAGTTCGGCCATTATAAAACATGTGTAGTACACACCTCAACCAAAGTCAAAGTGATATTTCTTTTCACGTCTTTATTTCATCGATAAATGAACGAAAAATGCAGGATTGTGTCGTGCGGCCTGCTAATCTGTATATCTTGAACGAAATTTTCGCTTACGATTACCAGCTGTTCTATAGCATTTTCACCAAAAACACAACTCTGAAATATAGGATTTTGGTTCATAACGGAAGTCCAATCCGCGATAGGATTGAAGCAATCAAGGCTGTAGTCCCGTAGTACGTGCATGCATGTACAACATATATATCTGCATGAATATGCATTTGCATAGTAAAATATATACATTTTTAGCTAATTTAGTTTTAGTTCAAATAAAGAGCGAGACTCGTTCAGGAAACGATGCGGTTTCCCCAAAATTTGGCGCCCTGCTTTAACTTGCCGTTCGATCACTGCAATACCCGCGAATCGAAAGGTTATCCGTCGTCTGGTCATAGCAGGGTGGAGAAATGAGTCAAAACAATAAACACCACCACTTTCATTTAGACAATGTTCGAGTAACGATTTTGATCATTTTCATAGGGAATTGTGATTATCTTCCCTTTCCAGGTGCTTTCACCGCTTGTTGACGTGCCACACTGCGTCCAATTTGTCCTTTTTGATGAAACCAGCGCTGCTTACTTGGGCTTCAAGCCCTCACAAATCTTGATCGGCTATCCGCCTCTCCTCATTGATCCAGTCTCGCCCACCCGTGTCACTTGCCGAAAAGAACCCAGACTCAACGTAACGCAGTGTCCACCTCATTTATCGTTTTCGTCTCGCCCCTTCAATTGATCTGGATGCTATGGTCCATCCCCCAGACCCAGTGACGTCTGCCATCGTTGTGGGCAACACCAAGTGTCGAGTATCCGCTATTCCCCGAGCAGTGGATACTATCAGCGAGTTCTTGGACCACTCGGTACATTGGTCTCTCCCTGAAGCCTGCGGTTTTACCTTCCAGAATGGAGCCCTCCGTTTGGCAAAGCGGGTAATGACCCACGAAGCGATTAAAGCCGAGCAAGCAGAGGAAATCGCCACGAAAGAAGCCAAAGCGATGAAGTCGAAATCGAGAGTGATTGTCCCTCATGATACCGATGCCAGCTTGATTCTCCACAAGCGAGACGATTCGTTCTTCCAACAGTGGCAATTCACCCACGCGATGGCGAAAGCGGCTGCGAGAGGCGACTTGAGCGTCATGAAGTGGCTCGTACAGCAGTTTCCAGGCTGCTACGTGACGTTCGCAGTCGAAGAAGCAGCGAAGAACGGCCATTTGGACGTCTTGAAATGGCTACACAGCCGCCAACTCGATGGCAACGTCCGTGATCCGGGAGGGGGAGTCCATCTTGACGTGTTTTGGGGCTCGAGAGAGCTCTTTTACGCTGGTCAGAACCGCCATTTACACGTCGTGGAGTGGCTCCAAGAGCATACGAACCCTACACCGACGCACATGTTCTTCGTTACACTGGAAGAAGCCGCTAAGAATGGCGACCTGGCAATGGTAAAATGGCTGTGCGAAGTCCGCGGTGAACAGTCCTCGTACGCTTCGGTTCTTGCAGCAAGCGAAGGTCATTTAAATGTGCTTAAATGGCTCAGAGGGAACGTCTTCAACCCCACACCATCAGCATCTATGGACGATGCCGCTGCTCATGGTCATCTAGACGTTCTCAAATGGATGCAAACCAGCTCAGGGTACGCTACAGAGGCGGCGATGAACAGGGCCGCGGGGAATGGCTACTTTGCGGTTGTGAAATGGCTACATCAGACCCGAAAGGAAGGATGCACGACTGCAGCGATGGACATGGCTGCTGCTAATGGCCACCTTGAAATTGTACAGTGGTTGGATGCCGTGCGACGTGAAGGATGTACCAAAGCTGCAATGGACGAAGCAGCAGCTCATGGTCATTTAACGGTAGTGCAGTATCTTCATCAGAGACGCAAGGAAGGCTGCACTACAGGCGCAATGGATGGCGCTGCTGCAAATGGCTACATTTCTGTTGTTCAGTGGTTGCATCAGTATCGCAAGGAAGGCTGTACTACCGCAGCCATGGACAAAGCGGCATGTTTCAGCCACCTTGAGGTCGTGGACTGGCTACAAAAGAACCGCAAAGAGGGCTGTACAGTTGCAGCAATGAACCTGGCGGCCCAAAATGGACACTTGGAGGTCGTGAAATGGCTACACACTCACCAGAAGGAAGGATGTTCAACGGATGCAATGGACCACGCGGCAGCTAATGGCCATTTAAATGTTCTGCAGTGGCTTCATAAGAACCGGAAGGAAGGATGTACGGCCAATGCAATGGACGGTGCCGCTCGTAATGGACACCTTGAGGTCGTGAAATGGCTACATAGAGTTCGTATTGAAGGGTGTACGAAGGCTGCAATGGATAATGCTGCAGCTAGAGGCCACCTTAAGACCGTGCAGTGGCTGCACCAGAACCGAAGCGAGGGTTGTACTGCTACAGCTATGGACGGAGCTGCCGAAGGAGGACACTTCAAGGTGCTGTTGTTCCTACACCACGAGCGGTCGGAGGGCTGCACGTCCAAGGCGTTCGTGAATGCCACTACAGCGGATGAACTTACGATCTTACAGTGGCTCTTCGAGCACTACAACAAGCAGTTTGGACGGGATCCTCTGCAGTTGTACGCATTCGACAAGTTCTACACTCTGAGGTGGCTCAAGGAGAAGGTGAAAGCAGAGAATGTCAGGCGTTAAGCGGGAGGAATGGAGGTAGAACGATTAGATAGATACACGTAGAAAGTGATTCGGTCGCGTGTATAAGCGGCAAGAATGAAGTAGGACGACAGATATCGTGAATAGACAACAGAATGGTCCACTACTAGCCTGTCTGCTATTGTGCAAACCACCTAAAGAGTTAACTTGGACACGAACACGTTGGCCATTTCCGTAGAACACAACGAGGCACAACCAGAACAGCACCAACGTTCAACTTGGCTTCGCTTTTTTTGTTTTTGCTGTTCTCGTTTTTCATTCCTGAAAATTTGCGGTTTCTAGAGACAGGCGGAATAAAATAATTTTGAAATCTCACGGATGAGATTTCCTCCGGATGTATCGGGGATATCGATCGTGGCGGCTCACCACCGGCTCGATGTAGTGCCTAAATTTATCTGGTGACATCTACAGATACGCTTTGTTCTGCAAATTGCGCTGTTAAACTTTTGCTTCCTTGAGGAATAGATCTCCAATATTTGCAATGCATGTATAATATCATGGATACATGGATACAGTACTGTATCTGAGCAGAAGAAAAACAGCAGCCACCCGTACCAAAACGATTGTCCCTTTCGACGTGCGAATTTCATTCGTGCCGTCACGTTGAGTCAGATATTCCGTGTTCAACATGATTTTTTAAACACGAAATTCAGACTCTTGGACTCAGCGTGTTGAAGACATTTTTCATGTTGGCTTTGCTGAAGTCCAGAGGTCGCAAACGCAAATTGGCGGTTGACCATACCCGGCGGTGAGCTCTAGCTGGTGGAACGCGGACATCCGTGATCTCCCGTACGTTTGGTTGCGACCATGGTTAACCGATATTTCAACTCCGGTTAGCCGAAAAGCATTGATTTTTTTTACGGAAAATACAGCTTAAACTTATTCATGAAGCGCGTTGCCCATTCACGAGAAGTTGATGACACTTGAGTTTGTCGAGCTGCAAAAACTAAAGATGGCACGAGAAGCTGGTAAGCTGTAGACATGGCAAGTTTCGGCTAACCGTGGTTAACTGTAGAAATCACACGGTTGCTCGTACCGCAGTTCCAAATTGTGATCAAGATTTGGTTAACCGTACCTACGAGCACCCGTTTCCGACCTCGACGAGGTCTACATTATTGCCTGGCACCACAGTTTTGACCTTAGTGGCACTTGTACCTGTGAAAATAGGATATTGGACACGAACAGTTTTCGTCGAACACATTGAAATCGCTCCTGTATTGTGTCAATTGATAATTCTTCCTAACAAATAAATATACTACTTACTTGTCCAAACCAACTACCGGTAGACACAGTTATTCATAATGACGTTCGCTCTCGGACAGATCTTCAAGAACCGACTCGTGCTTGAGCCACTGGAGCGTGTAGAACTTGCCCAACGCAAAGAGCTGAAGACGGTCCCGTCCAAACTGATCACGGTAATGCTCGAATAGCCACTGCAAAATCTCCAGCTCATCGGCTGTCGTCGCGTTCACAAACGCCTTCGAGGTGCATCCCTCGAACCGTTCACTCTGCAAAAACAGCAACACATCAAAATGTCCATTGGAAGCGGCACGATCCATTGCTGCGCCTGTGCAGCCTTCACTCCGGTTCACATGTAGCCATCTCACCATTTTTAGATGTCCTCGGCCTGCAGCATTATCCATCGCGGCTTTCGTGCAGCCCTCCGTTCGATTTTGATGCAGCCATTGCACGACGTTAAGATGGCCAGCAGCAGCTGCACGATCCATCGCGTTGAATGTGCAGCCTTCCTTCCGATTCTTGTGAAGCCACTGCAGTACGTGCAAATGACCAGACGCTGCTGCTTGATCCATCGCGTCAGTTGTACATCCTTCCTTACGGTGCGTGTGAAGCCACTGTACGATCTCCAAGTGTCCATTTCGAGCCGAGAGGTTCATAGCCACAAGGGTGCACCCTTCCTTGCGATTCTTTTGCAGCCACTGCACCACATTAAGATGATTCGCTCGTGCAGCTCCGTCCATTGCTGCTGTTGTGCACCCCTCGTTCCGATGACAATGTAGCCATTCAACCACCGCCAAGTGACCATTCATAGCTGCTCCATCCATTGCGCGTTTCGTGCATCCCTCCTTCCGGTTCTTCTGCAGCCATTGTACCACAGTGAGATGTCCATTAGTTGCTGCTTCATCCATCGCTGCCTTCGTGCATCCTTCGCGTCGGTTTGCATGCAACCACTGGACAATCTCGAGGTGTCCGTTAGCAGCAGCCGAGTCCATTGCCACACTTGTGCATCCTTCCCGTCGATTCTTCTGCAGCCACTTGACAATCTGCAAATGTCCGTTCCCCGCCGCCTTGTTCATCGCTGCAGGAGTTGCATACCCGGCGTTAAGCTGCAGCCACTTGAGGACATCGGAATGGCCATTGGCTGCTGCGTCATCCATGGACGCAGACGGTGAAGAGCTGAAAATGTTGCTTCTCAGCCACTTCAGCACCTCTAAATGGCCCCCGCTAGCTGCCAACACTGCCGCATAGGGCGACCACTCTCCTCGGACGTCACAGAGCCACTTTACCATGGGTAAATCTCCGTTTTTGGCCGCTTCTTCAAGTGTCACGAAGAACATATGAGTCGGGGACGGATTCGTATGCTCCTGCAGCCATTCCACCACTTGCAAATGTCCGTTTTGCCCCGCGTAAAACAGTTCTTTCGCGCCCCAGAACACGTCCAGCTGCAGATTGTTTCTCCCGCCGCCTTCGTCATTGATGTGGCTCACTCTGCTGCTATTGTAGAGCCACTGGAGCACCCGTAAATGTCCGTTCCTGGCCGCTTCTTCGACTGCGAGCGTCACGTAACAGCCGGGAAACTCTCGTACCAGCCACTGGATGACGCGCAAGTCTCCTCTTGCTGCAGCATTTGCCATTGCCAGTGTAAATTGCTTCTGGCGGTAGAAAACGTCATCTTTTTGCCGTAAAATCAGCGCCGCGTCACAAATTTGCGAATTTCTCGGTCTGGGTTGAAATTTGCCAGGGGATTTTTTTTCACCGGACACTTTTTCCTCTGCCTGCCGCTGGAGTGTCAATTGGTGACTGGCAACTCGTTGGACGAGACGGAGAGCGCCGTTCGGGCAGGCGAAACCGCAGGCGTCAGGCAGTGTCCAGTGCACGGAGAAGTCCAGGAAGGAGCTGATCGCCTCCGCGATATGTGGCAACGCAACGATGTGCAGGTGCGAGCGGCACACGACAACGGCGCTTGCCAAGGGTTTAGGCACTGGCAAATTCATCTCCAGTTTAAACACAAAGGGACTTGTGCGCGATGGCGAAGAAGCGTGAATGACAGTGATTGGATACTGTGCCAATGAAACCTGGTAAATTTCATAATGATTTGGAAAAAAACTATGATACAGAGTGATTCTTGGCCACTTCAAGTGGCAAAAATGTTGCCGCGAGATTTCCAGTTTGCTACGCAAGTGAGCCCTTGGAAGAATAAGCGCGAGGATGATTGGCTGTTATGTGACCTAGCAACGATGGAAGCCACAGGATAAGGCTGCGCTGTTTGCCAGTGGCAAATTGCCACTTCATGAGACGGAGGTGACAAGCGTGTTGGCTTAGCTAACAGTGTTCCCCCCCGTCTGTAACAGCATTCGGGAACGGATTTGATGCCGCGTGTCGGGTGCTTTTCATGCCTCGAACAGAGCTCCTGGGCATTTCGCTGGTTGACACTTGGATGCGTCACGACTAGAGAATAAAAAGTTACTGCTTGCAACTGCATTTGCCAATCTGCGTGAGGCATCCAAATGAGTTGCATGGCGTCACATGGGTTTTGCCACTTGAAAAGCCAAGTCCACAAAGGAAGTGTATCGTAACTTGTCCAGATCTTTGATCACGTCGGACTCAGAGAACCTTGAAGTGCCTGTGTTGCTAACATCTAAACTGTCAATCAATTTGCACTTGTGGCAATTTGGTATTGTTATAAAAAAATGTTGACAATTATTGCAAAATATATCCAAACGTGATGTGTACTTAAGTATTACGAAGAGGATGGACGTACCAGTCGCTTAAACACGACATTTTTGCATTTAAGTGGAGCACGACGCAAGCAGCAGTCCGAGACGATGATCGCTCAATAAAGTCTCCATCAGCTGCTTTAATGCACGGTTCGGATGGAGTTGTGACTTTGTCAGTGGCGCCCGCGTCAAGGGATCGAAGCAGCCGTTCACCTCCAGGTGCTGCTCGATCATCGACCGCTCGTACGTGTTGCCATCCGGGGTAGTGACAGGGTCGTCCATCAACTCCAAACTCAAAGGGCAGTGGAAAATCTCCATCATTTGCGTAAGTGTCTTCTCTGCGTCTCCTCCAGTCGTTCCATTAACGCCATTCGACTCCACGGGACTTGATGCAACGCCATTCTCCTCAGTAGAAAGTAAAGTGTCATAAACTCCCTGTCGCAACAGTCCCACCACCTTCATTTCCATGAGGATGGACCGCTTCAGCACTGCAGCAGACATTGGCGTAGACGACGGTAAACAAGCTGAAGCAGCAGATGCTGCACTTGCACGGTCGAAAGCTTTTTCAAGTAATTCTAACGAATCGTCATACGATTTTTGAGCCCGACGGCATTTGCCTTTCCAGAGCAAAATCGCAGCTTCACCCTCGACCGAGACACCAGTGATATCGTGCGCAATACTCAAGTATTGCCATGCATTTTCACTTTCATCCAACGCGAAGAAGCATTTGGCACATGACACGTAGGCGCGAACTCGCTGGCGTGTTGTCTCGGGGTCTTCTAGACCGCCTCCTTCGCTTGCTGTCGACGTAATCGTCGGGTTACACGTAGCAGCTTCCTGGTAACAGACGATCGCAGCCTGAAAGTCCCTGCGGACGAAATAGTCGTCGCCCTTGGACAGTTGATGACGCATGAAAAACGGATTGTCAGGGGACGTGGAGATCTCAATCGCCTGGACCTGAAGATCGGGAGACGAGTTCGCCATAGTTGCAAGATAACTCGCGTTCTCTTCCCACAAATGCGCAAGACCGTGGAAAATCGCAGCTTTATCCCCACCAAGTTCTTGAATCGCCTGGAAGTCCGGTGCCACCAGGTCGAATCTTCGCAAACGGAGGTTCGCAGTCATACGGTAGGCAAAACATTTGACGTGTTCCGTATTATCTGGCAAGTCCTTCAGAGCTTGAGTCAGTTGTTCAACTGCTACGGGATACTTCTTTGCGAAAAATGCCTCCACACCACGCTCCATCGACGATTGCTGGGCTGGAACAATACGCCACGCACACCACATCGCCCCTCCTTCAGAGTTCGACGCCTCCCGCGCTCCATCCGGCGCCGCTCGTGTCAGTACATGACGTCTCTTGCTGTCAAGCAAGTCCGCCGTCGGTGCGTACAAAAATTCACGCTGGTACGGATTGTACAATGCAAAAACATCTCGTTCCTCCACACTCAAAGACACCAGCTGCCATTTCCCCGCAGGTCCGGGCGATTCCCCTCGTTTCCGCCACGTAAACACTCGACTCCTTGTTTTCCCCCTGGAATCTTTCTTAAACTTTGCATAATCCGCAGAGTACAAATACTCCTCGAAGCGAACACTTTGCAACAGGAACGTATCTGTATGCACATCCGACGGAATCAATCTCCACTGAGCCTTGGCGCGATCTTTATCTTGCGGCCACGCAGCTTCTTCGCTCTCACTCCCTTCGGCTCGTTCCCCCACCCAGCACAAGGCATTACGACGGTCATTATCAAACGTGCCAGCATTACCAGGAGCGTATAAAATCTCCTCTTTACTTGAATCCCCTTGTCTGTACTCACTGCGTCCTGTTCTCGAAAGGATCTTAAGCTCCAACGGCTGCCCACTGGCCACTGCACGCAGCGTAGGACTCACCCACGCGTACCAATAGCTTTCAGCTCTCACCCGAGCGCTGCCCTCCAAGTGGCTCATTAGTTTTAACAGGAAAAAGGCCAATGGCAGCTGTGGAAACTTGCGTTGTCTGGCTTCTAGCGCTCGTAAGGCGTTGCCACCGCCCCCGGCTCCGCTACTGGGCGTCCGCAACGCAGAGCTCACATTATGCAGCACAGCGCACCCATCGAGCGTCCAGTGCCAGCTAGGAAGAGCCTCCAGGAACGTGAGCAGCACAGGAACGTCGAATAGTCCAGAGGCGTAAAAATCCCTTAGTGTCGCCTCTAAATACGATTTACGCCTTGATTCCAGCTCAGGGAGACGCAGGAAGCTCGCGCGCGCACGGTCCGGCTCCTTGTGCAGCAGATGCGCTCGCGTTTCGGCCAGTAGCGGCTCCACATTGGACGCTAAACGCGCTGCCGTGTCGTCTCGAGGGGCGCCTCCCTCCATTGTGACACAAAGTGTTCTTTTCTGAGAATGAGAGTGATTGTGTATGGATTTTTGTTTTTACAAAACTAATAAAAAGAATAAAAACAACCAGGTAAATGCATATGGCTACATTATCAAAATGTTAGCTTCAACTTCTATTCAAGAGGGAGGACAGCGACGTAGAGAAAGTTGTCGGCGTAAGAGAAATTCCGGTACAGTTCGACAATAGATACATCAGCAGGAATGGGGATGCCATGCACTACGAGTCGGGACTTGTGTGTTTGTAGGTCTGGAGAGGACGGAAACAGGTCGGGCAACAAATAGTTCAGCACTTCCAACAACGTTTTCTCGCGCCCTGAACATGACAATAACGTCAGGACGAAAAGTAATACTCTATAGCAATTTCAACCCACCGTCTTGCATCGGGGCGATCGGCATCTGAATCGCGGGCGTATTGTCAAGATGCACCCGCAGCGGCAGATGCCTCAACGCTGAAGCGTCCACTCCTCCATCTAGATGCAGTGCGTGTGTAGCTTCTCGATAGCTCTCATAGTCATCTATCAATATAACAAAACAGTATCAGTCCTCGTGTTCCCGCCTTTCAAAGTTCTCGCTTACTCTGTGCTATACTGGTCCAGATCTGTGTCTGCTGAGCCTCCGGCAACGCCATCACAGCTTTAGTAGACCCCATCCTCAGGAATGTGGCTTGCTTGAGACTGTGCATGAAGTGTGACTCAACACTCTGTTCGTTCTCGCAGGGCAGGAGAACGTCCCTAGGGAAGTTGAGGAAATGCACTGTAATTGCCCAGGGCAGATCGGTTACCCCGTCTTCGGCAGGCCCACATAATAAATCTCGGAGGAGGCCAAAAGGCAAATGCCAATGCAGTGGGACGCCTTTCGCTTCGAACCAAATTGATGCACCCTGCATAGCGGACATGGGCGGCGCTGCATCTCGGAAATACTCGACCACATCTCGGGTTTGGGACACCAAGTAGCCCATACGGGGCACCATGGCCTAGGATAACGTGAAATCTCAGGTTAGCGTTTACTTTTGGAGAAAGCAGCGGAAATATCTCACGTAGAACGGACGAGGCGCGTGCAGCGTGGTGACCTCATTGGGGTCGAGAGAGAACACGACGGGGATGCGGCCAGCCCACACGTGCTGCTTGAGCAGCGCACCAGAGCTCGAGGAGGACGGGGAAGCTGTAGCTGACATCAGTAGTGACCAGCAAAAATAAAGTTTAAAAGTTATCAGGAATTTTGAACGTGATTTTCACTTTGACGTTACATAACTTGATTTACATAACAGCACGTTGTTTTATCATGTTATGTTAGAAACGCTCTGTTTCTAACTTAAGAAAAAGAGTACGCTTTTACTAAAAAAAAATAATCTCGATACATGAACGCATACTTAAGTATACCGGTAGTTTTGTGTTTACGTTGGCTCGTACGATGCATTTATTAGTGAAAACTTTTCACTGAAAAGCTGACCGCCGGCTTCGTAAGATTGTTTTCTGGCGTGCTCATAGGGGCTGGCTATCCACCAGTGTCGTAGAACTCGTGAAAAATCTAGGCTAGCTGTACAGTAGCATCGTACACCCCCATTTTTTACGTTCTCTCGAAGCGAACAAGCTGCAGTGCTAAGCAATTGACATGACATTAGATCTCTCGAGTAAAACATCGTTGATCCACGTAGCGTTTAATTAAAGTGTATCTCTAGGTTAGTAGATCTGTACAGTCATCTCCACAGTGTGTCCACACACGGGAATGTCGTTGTAGACTCGTAAATTCTCAACATCCTCCAATCCATTTCTTTTGTGTGAAGCACATCTTCAGGATCGGTTTTCGCTTGTTCGCCACCGCAACCCAGTCTGGGGTCCGCTCGTACTGGCACACCATTTCCAAAACCTCCTTATCCCCACGACAGGTACTGCCATAGCAAGAAAAAATGGTTTCGTTGGTGAATCTGGCTATTGCCACGCTGTGCACTCTCGCTGTGGGTGTCACTGAAGCCAAGAAGCTTTCCTCCGGTGTCTGTTACTCCCCGTGGCACCACCAAACCGTCAACTGGGATGTACTCGCTAGCGATATGCGTCAAGTGTCCGAACACTTTTCCAGTATTCGCACGTACCAAGCGCAATTCAATGGTGTGAACGCTATTTCAATGGCAGCAGCTGCTGGTCTTCGAGTTGCTGTTGGTGTACAGCTTACGGATCCCCGTTGGATTGATTCCGAGATCAAGGCAGTGTGCGACGGTTACGCCAAGAACTCGTGGGCTGTTGAAGCCGTCTATGTGGGCAACGAAGACCTCAAGAACGGCAACTTTGGCGCGTATTCAGCCGAGCAGATTGCGGGTTACATTCGTCGCGTGAAGAGCTGCGTGGGCAACACGCCGGTCGGTTCGGCTCAGCGTATCAACGAGTGGCTGGGCGCGGATGGCGCATGGACATTAGCGAATGCCTGCGACGTCATCGGTGCCAACATCCACCCGTTCTTCACGCCTGGCTCTCAACCTTCAGTGAAGAAGCTAGAGTCCCAATGGGAACAAATGGTGTCGAAGTTTGGCTCGGGTAAGGTCCGTCTCACGGAGACCGGCTGGCCGTACGCTGGATCGAGTTATGCTGGCAATGTTCCATCCACTGGCGCTATGACGCAGTTCTTCTACGACTACGTTTACGGGTGGTGCCCTGGTAAGACCCAGTCGTACTGGTTCATGATGTATGACCCGACTGTGAGTTACTCGGGCGCGGACTACGAACTGCACTTTGGCCTATTTGGTACGGATAAATCGCAGCACATTAGTCTGCCATAAGCCGGATAATTTCGTTGTTGACCGGGTTTAGAGAAAACTTGCAATAACGTTAGCAAAACTTAACTTTTTTGCTTTTTTTATTCTTCGCCTTTCAACTTACGGGAGGTTAATATGCTGTGACTTGTCCGTTCCAAAGACACCAAAGTGCAGTTCGTACTGAGCACCGGAGTAACTCACGGTCGTATCGTACATCATGAACCAGTACGACTGGCCCTTGCCGCCGGCAAAACCGTACACGTAGTCCCAGAAGTACTGCGTCATTGCGCCAATCGACGGGACATTACCGGCATACGTTTCCCCAGCATACGGGTACCCGGTCTCGGTCAGGTGAAGCTTGTTGGGGCCGAACTTGGCCACCATTTGACCCCATTGAGCTTCCAGTTTCTTCAGTGAAGACTGCGACCCAGGCGTGAAGAACGGGTGAATGTTGACACCGATAATATCGCAGGCGTTCGCGAGTGTCCAGGCGCCGCTAGCACTCAGCCACTCATTGATACGCTGAGCCGAACCGACCGGTGTATTGCCCACGCAGCTCTTCACTCGACGGATATAACCCGAAAGCTGCTCGGCCGAGTACGTGCCGAAGCCATTGTTCTGCAGGTTTTCATTACCGACATACACAGCTTCCACAGCCCAAGCGTTTCGGCCGTAGCCGTCACAAACCGCTTGGATTTCCGCGTCGATCTGCTGTGGATTGCCCAGTTGCACGCCAATAGCAACGCGGAGATTGGCTGCAGCGGCCATGTCGACGACATTGACCCCACTGAAACGGGCTTCGTACGTGCGGATACTGGAGAAATGCTGGGCCACTTGAGCCATATCCTTGGCCAGGATGTCCCAGTTGACGTACGGGTGGTGCCACGGAGCGTAGCAGACACCGGTGGAGAGCTGTCTCGCTTCAGCCACAGTGGCGATGAACGTGGAGACTAGGGTGAAGACGGCGAGCGGAAGTGAAGAAACCATTGCTGGGTGGGTGGTCTTGTGCGGCACAAGGAGAAAGTCGGAATGAAGTGAGCTTTTGGGTGGCGCTCGAGGGATTCGAATCCTATGGAGGAGGTCAAGACTTGACCGTCAAGTGTATGATCGCAAGGATGTGCTTCGCTGTTCGTAAGCAACACTGTTGACTGACCCGTCCAAAACAAATGACTGACTGCCACACCCAACTTGCGCAAGAAGCGGGACGCTGAAGAGAACGACATGGCGTGCAGATCGTCTACTGTACATGTAGACTCTACTGTACGCTGTTGATGCTACAGACTATAGACCAGTACCCAGTACTTGGCACGTTACACTACAACGTAAGTCTAAGAAGGTTACAGCTTGACGGTACGCTAGGTTGATAGTTGCGTATTTAACACCTCATCTTATCGTACAGGTTATACAGCACACCAGACTCCTATCATCCACGGCAACACACCGCGAACTGCGATCGCGTGAATCTATGCTTAGGTTAGCGATGGTGCGAAGTTTCACACTACATGTACATGTACTGGACGCTTTCTTCGCACGGAATAACTGCAAGTCGCTCGCTAGTTCATTCTTAAGTACAAGAGCATAGCAAGGAGCAAGTACATTCAGTTTGACCGTATGTAGGTCCTGAACTGCTCAAGGATCTGCCTGGAACTAATCAACCTTTGAAGATCGGTACTAAACTGGTTTGTATGTACAGTACAAGCTCATGGTCACTATGGTAGTGCCGCCAGTGAACACTGTTCACTTTTGAATAACTCTTTTTTGCCAGACATTTTCCGTCCGGTTTTACCGACTACATTCGGTATTTGCAAACCTCGAATTAGGCATCTGTAAAATTGCATCCTCGGGCTGGTGAGCCCGAGTGGGATCCGTAGTTCGAAGAACTCGAAAACTCGTATTACGCGTTAAGGCTTGTCAGTAGGTGCTTTCTACACTGAATATCCGTAGAGCGGTCGTCCTTGATGTTTTATTGCATACAAAACGTCCATAGTAGTCATTGTTTTCCGATTAGGGTGCTGAGTATATACGATGGCATCCTGAACCAGATTGCGCACAAACGCTTTGAGAACAG